>PVJX010005944.1:0-81355 GCA_004027295.1 Dolichotis patagonum | reverse complement strand
GCGCATGCTCATAATCCCATCCCGTGGTCCCAACACTGGGGCAACTGAGGCCTGAGGATCATCTGTGTCCTGTAGCAAGTTTGAGGTCTGCCTGAGCTACAAAGAGCCTGTCTCAAAACAAAAAGCAAGACAAACAAAAACCCCAAACCAACACCCAAAAAACAGTAAAACTTGGAGGGGTACTGTTGCCAGGACCCTGGGAGGCCAGAGCCAGAGGACATTTTCCGATGGGAGAGACAGCTGGGTGCCCTCAGGAATCCCTGGGGTCTAGGGAAATCAGAGGAGGGAGGCTGGGCATGAGGCTCTGAGAAGTGCTGACCAAGGCCAGGGTGGCTGCTGGGTCCTAGGGAGCCTGAACATCTGGGACCTTTGAGTCCTCTCCTTAGTGGGAAAACCTGGAGGGTTAACCTGGAATGGGGTTTTTTTTTTTTTGTCCTCTGCGTTTGTTGTTTAAATCATTTCTAGAATAACTACAGCTTCTTAGTCCCACCCAGTGACCCTTGTAGGAGCTTTCTTGGCTGATATTTAAGATTCTCAGGGTCTTGGATATGCAAGGCCAGGCCTGGACAGGGGAGGGAGTAGTGACCAGATTCAGGGGCAGGCCTGTATCTGGAAGGTACTTTTCTGGAAACAGCTTGCTTTTCCTCATCTTGCTGTCACATATCTCTCTTAGTCACCTGACATACTTTCATAGACATCTCTATGCTTGGTCCTGCCCTGGGCACTGGGTGCAGAGAGGGGTATTGGACCTATTTCCTATCAAGGGACATCCCAGCCTAGTGGGAGAGATGGGCATGGGATCATCATATTACAGATAGATGAAAGGAGCTAGGAGGGCCTGGGAGGCCAGAGCTTAGAGACCTGAATTATGGAGGAATGAGGAAAGGCCGGCCAGAGGAGGACTGTGTGAGCTGGGCATTGCAGGGTGAGGCAGAAGCCCTTCCCAGCAAGATGTCAGGGAAAAGCCCTCTGTCCAGATTCCCTGCTGAACACCCTTAAGTTCAGCCCATCCCCACCTCATATCAGCTTAGTGTCAGACACTGTGCCTAAACGGTCCCTTATCCTGAAGGGGCGGGGCAGCCTGAGGGAGTCTGAGTCTGGCTGGTGGGATGAAGCTTGAGGGGTGGTAAGAATGATCTGATGGTGGTGCCTGGTGGGTTGGAGAGATGATGGAGGGATGGAGGGCTGAGCTGGGCCCCAGACATGGAGGGGGAGTGGACCTTTGGAGTTGTACACACACAGTGCTTTGGGAGTGGTGTGGATGAGTCAGGTTCCACCATGCAGGAGCAGGAATCTGTCAACACACAGCAGAATGCCAAGGGTCATGGAGAGGGCAGATAAAGGAATCCGGGCCTTCTGAGGAGGGATGGTGACACTCCTGTGCTACTCCGTGGCCTGGAGCAATTGGGTGTTGCTGGGACCCTCTGGGGGCATCACACCCCCAAGGTGATGGTGTAAGCAAGTGTTGGGGAGGAGCAGCAGCACTGGCTGGGGGAAGCTAAGGGATGGCCAGGTGTTGTCCTGCAGCTCAAAGAGGTGACCATGGCCACCACAGCAGGGTAGTCGATCAGCTATATTCAAAACTTAGACTCTGTTGACTTCTAGGATACTTATCCCTGTTGGAGGTTGGGTAGGGGGAGCGAGCAAAGAGATTGGTTAGGAGATGGCTGTACCAGTCCAGGCAGAAAGAGGAGTTAGTTTTGGGTGGAGTTGCAGCCCTAGTGGAACCCTGAGATGGTGGCCAGGCCTAAGGGAGAGATTCTTTTAGAGCCAGGTAGATTGGCAGCAGTGCATATCTCTTTTCTCCTTTCTTCCCTAGGTCCCAAGTGGCCCAGTAGATTTAGGATGGCCCCACCTCACATTTAAAAAATGTTTTTTGGTATCAGGAATCAAACTCAGCACCTTGTGCTTGCCAGGAAGGCACTGTGTCACTGAACTATATCCCACCCCCAGCCCTCATTTTTTGAATACTTTGTCCCATCTATGTGAGTGGCAAGCCCAGAACTGCCCCCATTTTCCGAGAAGATTGAGGTACTAGGCGGATACTCAGGCAAGGTCACCTGGTGATTCTGAAGCAGAGAATCTGGATTTCAAGCTTTTAAAGAGAGCTCTCATTGTGCAATGGGGAGGCCTGCTGTTTGTGACTACATTTGGCATGGGCAGCTGTTTCCTGGGTCAGAGCCAGTGTGGACATGCTGTTTCTATCTGGGGCCTCCCATGAGGAATTTTGGGGCCTGCTGCTTCCTCCCTGAGAGCGCAGGTTCTAATCCTGCACTGCTGAGAGGCATCCACACCTCTGTCCCTCCCCGAGCCTCAGCTTCCTCCCAAAGGGATAGCAGATCTTGTCCTGCCTTGTTTCTCTGGCCTGAGGTATGGTCAAGTGAGGTTGAAGCCTCTAAAACCCTTTTGCATGAGTGCATTCAAGATAATATTGAGTGGGTTTGTTGGTGACCATGGTGACAGTTGACCGACAGTTGCCTGACTGCCTGCGTAGGAGTGGGGGCAGGTAGGCAGGGCTTGTGTGGTGTGGCCAGGCTGCAGATGGAGCAGGGTTGCGGGGCAGGCCTTGGAGATGAGCCCTTGCCGAATGGCATGGTCCAGCCAACGTGGCAGATATTAGATGGAGCAATATGAAATTGCCAGGATTTGTGTGCTCAGTTTCATGTGGTTTAATCTAATATCCATTGTCCCCATTCTACGAGAGACTCGAGGTCCACGGATATGCCTTAAGGTCACGCAATGAATTTGACCTAACATGCTGGGCTCTGCTGCCCTCTGATTTGCTTTCCTCAGAGGTTTTCCTGGCCCCAGAACTCCATTTCTGGCTGCCCATTCTCCACACCAGATGCCAATATGTCATTGACGGGGGGGGGGGTCTCTCAGCTGCCCAAGGATCTATATTTCTTGGCATCCTGGCTTGAAAGCATGTTAAATCCACTAGCTTTTGGGGAAGGGGGAGGCCATTCCTGGGGTCTAGAAGAGGGACTGTGTCTTGTGAAGGAGGTTGGGCACAGCAACTGCTTTGTCAAGGCACTGCCTAAGAAAGGGGAGGGCTAGGGTTTTGTTTTTGTTTCAGCAGTGCTGGGGATGGACCTTGTGCATGCAAGGCAAGTGTTCTACTCAAGTTACATCCTAAGCATGGAAGGTCATTGGTTTTTTTTTGTTTGTTTGTTTGTTTGTTTGCTTGTTTTGTTTTTTTGGCCAGGGTCTTGCTGTGTAGTCCAGGCTGGCCTCAAATGGCAATCCTCCCGCCTCAGCCTTTCGAGTGTAGGGATTTCTGGTATGCACCACCATGCCCTGCGGGGGCCAGTTTTAAATCCCTTTAGAAGCCTTTTGAGATCATGCTCTGAACTGGCACTATTTATAAACATGTTTGCCTCCACCACCAGACTGATGCTACTGAAGGGATTGAAACTTTGCCTCTCAAGCAACAGGAATTGACATTTTCTGAGAACTTCTGTATGCCCAGCACTATGCTAAAGGCTTGTATTTGTCTTCACAGCTCTGCAAGGTGGGAACAGAGGGAGCATAAGTAACTTTTATGGTAGCCAGAATACATCCCACATGAGCCTCACTCAGACTAAAAAAAGCTTTCTCCCTACTACCTGGTAGGAGCCCTGGGACCCGCCCTGGGCATTGAACTTTTCTTCCATCTAAAATGAAGTCTTTTTCTATATATATCAGACAACCAAAAGATGCATTTCATGTAACAAAATATAAAAATAGAAGCCAAGTGACAGAATGGAAAACATAGCTAAGTAATAGATTTAAGAAATAGAGGGGCTGGGTGTCAGGGCTCGCTTGGCAGGCATGAGGTCCTGGGTTTGATTCCCAGCACCACCAAACAAACAAGCCTACAAGGAGACACTAAACTCACCTAAACTTTTGTTTGTTTATTTATTTAATTTTGAGTCAGGGTCTCACTGTGTAGTGCAGGCTGGCCTTGAACTCTTACGTAGCTCAGATTGGCCTGGAAGTCATGGGGATCCTTCTGCCTCAGCCTCTGGAGTGCTGGGATTATAGGTGAGCTCAACCGTCCTGGCTCCTGAGGCTGTCTGATTTTAACAAGTACCCAGGTGATTCTGAGGCAGCCAGGCCAGCATTTGGGAACCACTGATCTGTGTCATGGCTATGCCTTCTAAACAGTGAACTCTTCTGAGGCACTCATTCTTGGCAAGAGAGATGCAGTCTTGGAGAAACAAGCCCTGGTTCCTGCCCCAAAGCGCTTACAGCCCGAGGAGACTCGGACACTTAAACAGATGGGCCACTCAACACTTTCTGCCTTGGCCACAGTCAAGAACTATGACAGACAAGGGAGTATCTCGATGGGGCCTGACATATGATTGGGGAGCCCCTAAGTATCTCAGGTTCCGAATACAATTTTCTGGTCTATTGTCCAGGAAATTTTTGGTTTCTCTTTATGCCAGTTGCAGGTGTGAAGCAGCAGTAGTTCCTACTGAGCCCAAAGGGGTACTTAGATGCCAAGCCTTACATCTGGCACTGCCTAAAGTAAGATTTTACAGAGAAGTGGCCCTGCCTTGTTCCAGCTGAGAGTTGGGGACAGGGATGACAAGCTGCACCCTTGAAAAACAATGTAAGAATCAGGAGTCAAAATGGGTCCGTGCGGGGCAAAGCGTCCAGGAAACAGCCTGGGTGGAGGAAAGGAAACAAGGCAGGCTCTTATGTACACAGGAGTTGGGTCGAGATTACTGCATCTGTAACGTCTGTAACGCTATACCCAGTCTCTGCCCATCCGTCAAATGCCCACTGTGTGCTAGAGGCTGAGCTAGGTGCTGGGGATACTGCTGTGAACTGTTTATAGTGTTGTGGGGGAGGTGACCCTAAGTGGTGTAAGAGAGAAAGCATGTTCTAATTTTTTAGCTAGGGATCAAGTGAGGCATCTTTGAGGAGATGAGTTTGAGTTGAGGCCTGAAGCACTAACCAAACAAGGAGGGGAGGGAAGGCCTTGCCCAAAGGGCCAGGGGCAGAGAAAACACTGAGGCAAGGCCGAGGAGCTGGTGTAGGCTGAGGCTGGAGAACCTGGGGTGTAAGGCTGGGCAGTGAGCACAGAGGCGGGGTGCTGGAGCTTCCCAGCACTAGGGGATTGGGCTGTAATGGAGGAATGGACTGCAGATGGGTATTGGAATCTAGAGGTAGAGGATGGACTCACCTAGGACAGGTGTTTTAGGTAGGGCTTCAAAGACAGGAGTTTGCAATGTGTATGTGGTGGTAGGCTGAGATAGGGCGTGTTATGCAAGAGGTATAGCACACACAAGCAGCGTCTTGTAAAGGTGTAGATAATTTTGGAAAGGACGGTGCAGCCCAAGTGGGGAGCAGTACAAAGCTGCGAGTGTTTTTGTGTATCATTCTGCCTTCTCCTGACTTGGCCAACATTTTGCACAGCGGCTTCTAGCTCTAGCACCAGAGTGCCCCGGGAGTGGCAAGGTTGCCAAGGAGGCCTAGGATGCGCAGGGCGAAGAGGTAGGATGGAGGCAGAATAGGCCTGTATTGCTTTTTGCGATTGAAGGTGCTCAGGGAAAGCGGAGACACCATGAGCTTTACCGTGTGACTTGCTGTATTCTGTACTTGGACACCACTCCTTGCAACGAGGTAGGTGCCCTTACTCCATTTCACAGATGAGAAGAGAGAGGCCTAGAATCCCAGCACTTAGGGGAACTGGATTCCACACCTATCGGACAGACAGAGTGTAACTTGGCTTTCTGTTCCCCGCAGCGTGACCACCATGGACAAGATCCTCGAGGCCGTGGTGACTTCATCCTACCCTGCGAGCGTGAAGCAGGGCCTGGTGAGGCGCGTGCTGGAGGCTGCGCGGCAGCCGCTGGAGCGCGAGCAGTGCCTGGCGCTGCTGGCTCTGGGCGCGCGCCTGTACGTGGGAGGCGCGGATGAGCTGCCGCGACGCGTGGGCTGCCAGCTGCTGCACGTGGCAGGCCGCCACCACCCAGAGGTTTTCGCGGAGTTCTTTAGTGCGCGCCGCGTGCTACGCCTGCTGCAGGGCGGTGCCGGCCCGCCGGGCGTCCGCGCCCTGGCCTGCGTGCAGCTGGGCCTACAGCTGCTGCCCGAGGGGCCCGCTGCAGACGAGGTGTTCGCGCTGCTGCGGCGCGAGGTGCTGCGCACCGTGTGTGAGCGCCCGGGGCCTGCTGCCTGCGCGCAAGTGGCCCGGCTCCTGGCGCGCCACCCGCGCTGTGTGCCCGACGGCCCGCACCGGCTGCTTTTCTGCCAGCAGTTGGTGCGTTGCCTCGGCCGCTTCCGCTGCCCCTCAGAGGGCGAGGAGGGCGCCGTGGAGTTCCTGGAGCAGGCTCAGCAGGTGAGCGGGCTCCTGGCGCAGCTGTGGCGCACACAGCCCGCCGCCATCCTGCCCTGTCTCAAGGAGCTCTTTGCAGTCATCTCTTGCACAGGTGTGTGTATGACCCGGGCTGGGGGCGGGGTGTGGAGAAATACCCTGGACAGGTGGTTGTACTTGCAGATAGGTGAGTCCGCATAATGGTGTGACAGGTCGGTGCAAGAGTGGCACGCACAGGTGGGGAACTGTTCCTACACTGAGTTAGTATACCTGTGTGCTCGGAGCAATGCACTGTCTGGTGGGGGAGGGAAAGATTAGTTTGGAGAAGGAGCCAGGGCTGCTGAGAAACCAATAGGACAGTGGATCGTTAGGGCCTTTGGTTCAGGTAAGCATTATAGAGGTCAGAGGCTTGAGCCTGGTCTTGAGCGATCAGGAGCACCTAGCAGCAGGGGTGCTAGGAGAAGGAAGGGAATGTGCCTGGCAGGAAGAAAACAGACTTTGTGTTCAAGGATCAGCATCCTGATACAGCTAGACAGTATGTTTTATGCTGTTAGTGATTTTCTTTTTCTTTTTTTTCTTTCTTTTGAGTCAGGGTGTTGGTATTTAGTGCTGGCTGGCCTTGAACCACTGTGTAATCCAGACTGGCCTTGATGGCCATGGTAATCTCTTGGCCTCAGTATCCTGAGTATCCCGAGTGCTGGAATTACAGGCATGCACCACCACAATGAATAACTAAATGGTGCCGTCTCAACTCTAGGTCCCTGTCCAGTGTTTCTGCCTGGCATATCCCCTTCCTCCCAAGTCCTACCTTCCTGGCTAGTTCCAGTGTTACTATTTCTAAAGAACTTGCCATTTGAGCACAGTTGAAAATTAGCACTTGTCTTAGTTACTTTTCTCTCATTACCGGGACAAAATACCCATCACACAGAGTTACTGGAGGAAAGGTTTATTTAGCTCACAGTTTGTGGAGGTTTCAGTCCATAATCAGCTAGCTCCAAGGCAGAGTGACACATGGCAGAGGAGCAACAGTTCATGATGGCAGAAGACAGCAAAAGCAACAACCAGAGCAAGAGCCAGAGAGAAACAAACCTCTTTCTGTCCCTTATATTGTATGCAGGCTACCTGCCCTAGGGCAGGCATAGCACTCACATCCTTAATCCCAGCATCTACCTTGAATCAATCACAAACTCTAGGTTTAGCTTCTGAAAACCCTGCCCCACCATGACCACGTGAGGCTTTGAGGGGACATTCAGACACAAACCATAACAGTGCTGTGTCTTGGTTTCTAGTACAGGATTGGGCTCAAAGCAGTGCCGAGGAAGGTTTGTTAAGTAAGTGAGTCCATATGGAGTCAGACACTGTGATGTCGTAGGCCAGTGATGGCAAACATGTTAGACAAGTACCCAAAGTGTACCCCAAAACCCACTTATTTATCACAAAGTTCCAACACTGCAGTTAAACTTGAACATTGAGGTTTTAGAAAAAAGAGCTGTTATCTGATGCTCCACTGCTGGGGCAGCTTGGCTCTTGGATGGACGGAGAAGCTCTGTGTGCCTGCTGCAGCGTGCGTGTCATAGGTTTGCCACCACTACTGCAGGGGAAGCAGAAGTGGCCCCCATGTGCTCTCGTCAGTGGCCGAGCTGAGCTCCTAGCAGCTGGGGGGGGGATGGCATGGTGGGGGGAGGGGCTGCCTGTCCTGCTGAGCTCAGTTTACTGCGCTGTTCTAGAGGAGGAGCCCCCGTCTAGTGCCCTGGCCAGCGTGGTCCAGCACCTCCCACTGGAGCTCATGGATGGCGTGGTCCGCAATCTCAGTAATGACGACAGTGTGACGGACTCCCAGATGCTGACTGCCATCAGCAGGTTGGGTGTGCTGAGGGCTGAGGGTTGCAGGGTGGGGGGTCTTTCCCTCTCTTCCTTCCAGGAGCCTCTCCCACTGGGTGGGGTTGCTGGGCTAGATTTAGAGTCAGAGGCCAGACTGTCGTGCTTGTTTTGTCATTCATCTGTTCTTGAGCCCCGCTCTGCACTTGGCCCCAGGCCACATATGGGGGACACAGAACCCTGCCCTAGTACAAGTGAATTCTCAGATTCAGTTTCCCCCTTGGTAACAGTTGAGGTGGGTGGTGGTGTTTCCAGGCTTGCAAGGGGTCCTTGCAAGAAGGGGAAAGTACTTTATGATGTGCTTTCTAAGATAGACAAGTGGCATATATAGAGGTAAGGTGCCCTTCAACTCAGAGCTTTCATACATCTTTCCTCCTCTTGAGTGTCTTCGAACCTGTTTGGGGTCTAAGCTGCTTGTCTGATGCAGAATAGGCTTCCCGCCCTGCTCCCTGCATGCTTGTGCCTGTGCAGGACCCATCTACCTGCCTTGGCCCCCCTGCCATTTCTTCCATGGCCACGTGGAGATCCAGCGGCTGTGCACAGCCTTCCTGGATTCCTTGTCTTTAGTGGGTAAGAGTAGGGGCACTGGAAAATCAAATCCCGCCTCTACCACTTCTTGTCTGTGTGTCTTTGCACAACTTATTCAACCTTTCCATCTCCATTTCTTCAGTTATAAAATAGTGTATAATTGAGGCCATCCTATAGGGGCATTGTGAGGATTAGATGCAAGACACACCATGTCAAGTGCCTGGAGCAGTGGTGTGACAGCTACTTTTATCATAGTTGTCATGTCTTTGCTTTCTCACTGTTCTTTTTTTTTTTTTTCTGGTACTGGGGATTGAACTCAGTACTTCACACTTGCCAGGCAGGTGCTGTGCCTCTGAGCTATATCAACAGCCTATTGTTCTCCCGCTTAATAGCACAGCCTGAGAATAATAACAGTGGTTACTATTCATGCCTGACCCAGCACCCAGGGCTTGTGTTGTGGGGCCCGGATGTGCTAGAGTGGTACCCCGGTGCAGGTGCCTACTTCACGGCATTGGCTTACTCTTTTCTCTTTTACTCAGAGTGACAGCCTTGGGAATGAGATACTGTCCTTTTTACAGGGAAAGAAACTGAGGCTCAGAGAGAGGAAGTGGTTTGGTCTGGGTCCCATGGCCAGGGCTCACTGGAAGCAGAGCTTGCAGACCCGGGGTAGGGGTCTTCCAAGGGGAGGAAGCTGGGAGTCCTTTTCTCCACTGCAGCCCCTAGTGGAGGCATGAGGTGTGGGCCCAGAGCCTCAGGGCTGTGCTGGGCTCATCTGCATTTTGGAGTAGGATCTTTTGTATCCCACAGATCCCTGGGCTGCCTGGGCAGATGTGAGTCAGTGTGGGAACTGAGGACACAATGACAGTGCTGTCTTCACCTGGGCACTTGGGCTTCCCTGTCCCCTTTGTCACTGTCACTCCCTTCCCAGGATGATCGACTGGGTGTCCTGGCCTCTGGGGAAGAACATTGACAAGTGGATCATTGCGCTGCTGAAGGGCCTGGCTGCCGTAAAGAAGTTCAGCATCTTGATCGAGGTTTCACTGGCCAAAATTGAGAAGGTTGGTGGGCCCTGTCCTGACCCAGGCCGGTGGCCTTTTCACCAGCCTCTTGCCAGGCCCTGCAGATGTGGGAGTCAGTGCAGGGCTCCCACTGCATGACCTGGCTAATTCACTGTCTCTCTCTGGGCATCAGGCTTCACCATTCCTTTGACCACTCATTTCCACTAATCTTTGTCCCTGTTGGTCTGTTCATCCTTCTACCAGGCAGCTAACTTTGTTGCCACCCCATTTTGCCATCTGTCTGTGAGCATCTCTGCGTCCTGGCTCCTGCATGGGTCTGCTGCTTCAACTCTCTTCTGTCTCAGACCCCACCCAGGCTTGGGGTTGCACCCAGCCTCAGGCAGCCCAGGTCTGGGGGCCCCTGACCAGGGACTCTCTTCCAGGTCTTCTCCAAGCTGCTGTACCCCATCGTCCGGGGAGCTGCCTTGTCTGTCCTCAAGTACATGCTGCTGACCTTCCAGCATTCCCATGAGGCTTTCCACCTGGTAAGAGTGCTGCCGGCTGCCCAGGGATGGGCACCACACCCCCCAGGGCCTGAGGGGCAGTGTGTTTTCTTTTTTGGAGGCTGAGAGGTTGGGACTTGAAGCTCAGGACCTCAAAGCCTGGGTGTGAGTACCGGAGGAGGCCTGAGATCCTGCCACACAGGTAGAACACTGAGGTCAGGGAATTTGCATAGCCTTCCCGTGGGTGTATGAGTAACAGAGCCTCAACTAAAGGCAGCTGGAGTTCCTTGGGGCCGCTGTGCCAGTCACAGTACTAAGAACAGCACATGTGCCCATGCGTTAACTCGGCCACTTGCTGTAGCCTTTGTTCTGTAGATGAAGAAACTGCAGTTTGGGAAGGTTAAGTTGCTTGTCCCAGACACAGGGAGCAAGGAGATTCAAGCCAAGTTTGTCCGGCTCCCAGTCCACTGTCCTTCCTGTACCCTGTCACCCACAGCACCTGGGTGGTCTGGCCCCGCCTTCACTTGCCACCAGCACATGGGGCCCTAGGTTCTGATGGCACTGGGTCAGGGGAGCAGAACTTCACATTTCCCAGCTTGTTGCAGTGGGAAAAGCATAGAAGCTGAGATTGGGGTGTTTGGGGTTGAATTTAGCACTGCTGTTTATCTGATGCAGTGACCTTGTCCTGAGCACTGAGCCTTCAGAGTGCCTGGCACAGTATCAGTCCCGGGACAGTGGGAGATCAGGCAGGGTGGTGTTTGCCTGGGGCCTGCCACACACTGACTGCACTCATTCTCCTGGGCTCCTTGTTCCTGTGGCCTGACTGTCCTTTTTGACATCATTGATACACACCCCAACAGGTCTGCAAATTGAAACTCCATAGAAGGGACTCAGACCTGTTCAGGCACCAGCTTCTGTAACACACAGTGCAATCTGGGGAAATTATATAACTTCTCGAGCTGGAGCATGTGGCCTGTGGAAGAGTGTTTGCCTAGCCTGCACAAGACCTTGGATTTGTTGATCCCTAGCACTTGGGATACACACACACACACACACACACACACACACACACAGACCCTTTCTCAATATTGTCATCGTCACCTGTAGGATGGGAGTAATTGCTACTGAATCAGCTCATTACAAAGATGAAGTACTTGAACATAAATGCTGGCCAGGGCCCACACAGCTGGCTGCGTCATGGCTGTAGTGTTATTCCTGCTTGGCACGATAGCCCTGGGTATTGGGTTGATCAGTAGGCTGAGGCTAAATAGCTGGGCTTGGACCTAAAGGAATTCAGGCCTTTCCTGAATTCTAAGGAAGGTATTATGTATCCTGTTCTGTAAAAGAGGAAGCCGAGGCAGGGCGTCTTAGGCTGTATGTCTGGTAAAGGGAGTCACCTGCCTGCAGCTCAGCCCTGGGAGTGTTAGGCCTGGGTAGATGGAGCTTGGCCTAACCCCCGTCTGCTCTCACAGCTCCTCCCTCACATCCCCCCCATGGTGACCTCTCTGGTCAAGGAAGACTCGAACTCAGGGACCAGCTGCCTGGAGCAGCTGGCGGAGCTGGTCCACTGCATGGTGTTCCGGTTCCCAGGCTTCCCAGACCTGTACGAGCCTGTCATGGAGGCCATCAAGGTGAGTGACAGTTTCCCATTGGTCCCCAACTGTGCCCTGGCAAAGGTACCAGCTTGAGCCTTCCTCAGTCCATCCTGTGGCTCGGAGCCTCCTGTTACTTGCTTCCTGCCACCTCTCCAGGGCCGCGGGGTGCTTCAGTCTTCCTGGGCTCCCACTTTGCTAGATGGGTTGTCCTCTCATGATTGCTGGAGCCCTTATGTCTGCTGTTCCCCTAACTGTAAACCCTTCCAGTTCTGCTCCACTTAAGCTTCATGTTTCCGCTCCATGTTGCCTCCCCCAGGAAGTCTTCCCCAAGAACTCTCAATACCTGCTTCACCCCCAGACCGGGTCAGAGCCCCTCTGGGCTCCCACGGCCCTGGCGCATCTTCCCATCACACATCATCACCGTCACCGTGTGTCCCCCATTAGACTGTAAGCACTGTAGGACGGGGGTTATTTATGTTTGTTCATGTGACTGTGCTGACGCCCTGCTGTGTGCCGAGCTGGGACCTGGGGACAGAAGCATGAAGCAAAGTGAGTCTGAAAGGGACTTGCAGCTCGTAACAAAAAAGTCTGATCTACGCAGCTTGTGATGCCTCCAGGGCTCAGGCTGAGCGCAGTGAGAATCTGAGGGAAGAAACAGCTTTCGCAGTTGGAGAAAGAGGCCACAAAGAGGAAATGGGGCGAGATGGCTTGCTGGGTCACTGGGGTCTGACCGCAGCTAACACTGATAGTGCTGCGTCTGGCAGTGTTTTCCCATGTTTTGTCTTCTGATGTTTGCAGGTAACCTATGAAGCAGACAGGATAATTTCAGCTTCATAGATGAGGAAAAGGAGGGCTTAGAGAAGTGTGGCGATCTGTCTTGAAGCTAGTGAGGGTCTTAGTCAGGGCCCTAGATTGCCGAGGCTCGCCCACGGCCCGCTATGGATGGCAGGCCCAGGGAGGGGGAAGCGATGAAGTCGGTCGTTCTTTCGGAAACTGATTTGACTTTCATTACTGAAGCACAGCTAACTAGCCACTCTAGGAAGTGTCCCACTGCAGAACATCTAGAAATGCTTATTGAAATATAACGAACATCTTTTTAAGTACGTAGCTGAGCTTGCAAGAAAGTAAGGGGGACTCCCCAGGGACCAACCAAAAAGGAAGAGAAAAGTGATTTCCAGAATGGTAAGTGAGAAATGATGCTCTTTTGCCTGGGGTGGGAGGGTAGGTGAGGTGACCAGTCTCAGTCACCAAGGGGCTTTGAGCTGGTGGCGACAGTAGATGAGGCTTAGGACCTGTCCCTGGTAGGGAGTTCACACTATGGAGCCCACTGAAACCCAAGAAAGGCTTTACTGTTAGTAAAAGAAGGATCTGGAAAAAACATTGCTGTGGTCCAAACTAGAGATCAAAGCAACCTTTCTAGATTAGTCTGAGTTTTAGACTGAGAGGAGTAAAGAAAAAAAAATGTGCCCTGTTCTCATATAGTTTTAAGGGTTCAGATTCAGATTATTTTGGGAGCTATAGGGCCCCCCTCCCAAGTTTAGGTATTGGAATTCAAAGTGTTCGTAAACTTGAAATACCCAACAGCTGCTTAGTAGACAGAAATAAATTGAATCATGAAGTTCTACTGAAGATGAGTTTGTAATCCCAAAATTACACAACACAAAGTAACCATCACTGAGGCAATACAACAGACTAAATCTCTGGGTAATTTCTTGGCTCTGCTGTTTTTCAGACATAACGTGGGAAAGTGTTTTCATGGTCGGGCTCACTTCAGTGGGAGGGGCTGTCTCGATAATGCCCAAGCTCCCTGTGGTAGACCAGCAGAAGGGCTGGGACTGCGCTTGTAGGGGACACGCTGAGCTTTGGGGCTGTACTCATTTCTGGTGTTAGCTGTCTTTTGTACCTAGTGACTGGGAGCAGGATATCATTACAACATGGCTGTAATGTGAGGTCCCCTTGATGTCGGGGGGAACAAGGAGGGGAGGCAGGTCCCTGTGGGAGCCCTGAGTTGAGTGCGAGTCAGGCTTTGCATGCTGGGGCTGGGTGTCTGGTCAGCAGCTAAGGTGGTCAGCAGGTACCTGTTGCAGTTGACTGCAGGGACCTGGGACAGATGGCTCAGGGATACACTGGGAAGCTCCTTGAAAGCCTTGTAGAGAGGGGGTCAGAGTCAGACCTTGGCTCCAGATGGGCAGGAAGGTAAGGCCCAGATGTAGGAGTCCACTTTGTGGACAAAGTGAGACAAAATGAGTCCACTTTGGTGGTCATATGTCAGCAGAGTCTTGACACTCAGTCTTAATCTCTGCTTGATCCAGCAGCTCTGGGCCTCTCAAATGTTTCTACTACGGAACCTGGTGTCAGATGAGGGAGACTTACCCAGAGCACTTTGAACTGTTTGTCTACAAACTTAAGTACCAGTGTATATTTCACAATTACAAACACTTGTTTTAATATGAACATGCTTTTCTTCCTGGAATATTAGTGCCAGGAAAATGGGTTACATTTGTCCTGTGGCCTTGAATACCCCTTGGGACAAGGCAGCTTGAGAGACAAGGGAGCGAACAATAAATAGTATTGTTTCCATAGGATTCTTTTGCATGCATCATCCTTCTTTGTATCTGTATCACTTCGTGAATCGGTCTGGGAAATTTTCTCGGATGTGTTGAGTTAATGGCAGTCTGTCAGCGAGCTGTGGTCCTCGTTGAGGGAGTCAGTGGTATATAAATTTCCAGTAATATTAGGAGTTTGAGAGTTACGTAGATTTGGTTTTCAAAATCCTTTTTCTGGGAAAGACATGATTTGATGTTGTCTCTGGCATGTTTGCATCATCTTTGTGCAGGTACCTGTGTGTGTGGTTCTAGCTGCCTTGTGTCTCTGTTCACACTGTGGATGTGTGGGGCAATTAGATTGGGCATGGTAGGAAAAAAAAAGAATGCTGAGTCTGTATTTACATTTTTCCTTCACATCAGTGCTCTTTAATTATCTGTAAGAGGTGACTAATGCAGTAAATTATCTGAGAAGTGATCCTGGGAGCTTCTGTGACACAAGTGTTAAGCCATGGCTTGAGCAAGACCTGCAATAGCCAGAGGACAAGTGCTGGGACGGGGTTTGGGTGCTGAGTTAGGGTGAAGCCCTGTAGGCCCTGGGCACCAGCAGTACAGACAGCTGGAGGAACTGCTAGGAATGTTGCTGAAATGCGTTAAGTACACTTCCCGGAGCTGAGGTGGTTTTCTTTACAATGTGTCATTAGAACTAGTGCTTGGTAAGCTTTAAGGCATAGCTGTTTAAGTGACAAAGGGTAATGAATGGGAAAGCATGTTAATCCCCAAGCCTGTGAGGAAGGGGCCGACTGTGGCCCGTGTGTGTGTGTGTGTGTGTGTGTGTGTGTGTGTGTGTGTGTGACTGATTCTCTAGAACACTGACTGTACAAGTCTAGGAGGCGGCGGAGTGGGATCGCCACTGCATTTAAGCACGTCGAGGTAGAAAATTCCAGGCTGGTGTGAGGGGTCCTCTCTTGTCAGACAAGGAAGCTGAGCCCTCAGGAAGGTCAGGGTGGTGAGGCACGGAGGCTCACTGACCACAGCTGGACACAGGTGAAGGCAAGTTAGAGCCGGACTTGGCCAGTATTGAGAGTCTGTCATCCCCTGGGATATGCTAGGACTATGTATTTCTTTACTTACTGCTTGTGACACCCTGGGCAATTATTTTTTCTGTCTGAATCTAGTCGTTTCATCTCTAAAATGGGGATTGTGTCCCCTAGGCAGTTGTCACCTCAAAGATCATGTAGAAGTGCACATATCAAAATGAGAACCTGGCCTGAGTTGTAAGCAGGGACCGTCCCCACACCTCTCTGGAACACTTCTGAGTGGTGTGTGCTTGGGAGGCTGTTGAGTGAGCTGTAGTCCAGGAAGGCTTCTCAGAGGAGGTGATATTTTTTGAGCTGACCCTGGTGCCCATTGTCTTTCTGCTGCTTTCTTCCTCAGGATCTACATGTTCCCAATGAGGACCGCATCAAGCAGTTGCTGGGGCAGGATGCCTGGACCTCACAGAAGAGTGAGCTGGCCGGCTTCTACCCTCGGCTCATGGCCAAGTCAGACACGGGCAAGATTGGTTTAATCAACTTGGGCAACACCTGCTACGTGAACAGCATCCTGCAGGCTTTGTTCATGGCTTCCGAGTAGGTGCTGCTGGTGAATTCTCGGTCCGCCCTTTACTTCCACTTCCTGGTGGAAGGAAGGTGGGGAGGCTGGGTCCTGCCGTGCCTTGCTGGGTGGTCACTGTTATTGTGTCGGTAGGCAGTGGAGCCTGGTTTGGAAGTCAGGTGGGGCTCAGGGACGGGCCGCAGGGGCTGCCAGGTGCCACTGACTTTCCCTGAAGGGGCCAGGGGTGTGTTCTCACCCAGCATCTCTCTCCTGTTCTTAATGAAACGAACACGGTTTTTACCACTGGCTACCTGTGTCCTGTGTATGGCTTGCTTAAAAATCACTTGAGGTTTCAGCTTTGGCTCAGTGAAAGGAAACTTGGGTTCCTTAGCTTGGGTTCCATATTCCTAGAACATGACCTCAAGACAGTGTATTCTCTCTGAGCTTCAGGGTCCGCGAGCAGTAAGTAAAGAACAGTCCGGAGGCTCTGGGCTGCCTGCAGGATGGGTGAGTGGAGGCTGCCGGGGTGCCTTGGCTCACCCTGGGCGCTCCTGCTTTGTTTTGAAGCTTTCGACACTGTGTGCTCCGTCTGACTGAGAACAACTCGCAGCCCTTGATGACCAAGCTGCAGTGGCTCTTTGCCTTCCTGGAGCACAGCCAGGTGCGTGTGGGACGGGGGAAAAGGGGTGGGTGGCAAGGAGGTGCTGGTTACTCCCAGGACCGTGATGCTCAGGGTGTTGCATTAGGTGTTGCCTCAATCATGTGCCACTGATGAATGAGCACCCACGCTGCCAGGCACCCCGAGGGATGTGGAGGGTACAAAGGTGAACAAAACGAGTGTCTGTCCATCCTTGTAGAACTTAACACCCTGGGTCTGGGATTCTGCAGGGCCCTGTGTGGGGGCAGAGAGAGTAAGCCTCTCCATCTGACAGGAAGACCATCTATGGATGACAGTTGTCATGCTTTCTCGTGGGGGAACATGGCACATGTGAGCGTGCAGGGAGGGAAAGGATATGGTGGGGGCTGGGTTGAGAAGGCGTCACAGAGGAGGCCATGCTGCACTCGTTTGGACAGGTCTGGTTAGGCGCGGAGTTGGGCAGTGAGCAGAGACATGGAGGGAAGTGTGAAGCCTGTGAGCATATTCCTAGGAATTATTCATCTCTAGGGCCCCAGCACCCTGCTGAGGGGTGCGTGGCTAGTGGGATGGGCTGTGTTGGGGACAGCAAGGAGAACCTGGGTGAGGAGATGGGGCTGTTGGGGACACAGTGCTAGGTTGACCCTCAGGCCCAGCACTCTGTAGAGCTTTTGTGGCTGTCCTGCTGCTCCTGAGCCTGTGTTTCACCTTCCTTGTCATAGAGGCCCGCCATCTCACCTGAGAACTTCCTCTCTGCATCCTGGACACCCTGGTTCAGCCCTGGCACCCAGCAGGACTGTTCAGAATATCTGAAGTACCTGCTGGATCGGTGAGCAAAACCAGGCCTCTGGCATGGGGCAGTGGGCAGAGAGGGTTCTGGGGAGAGGTGAGCTCAGAGTTGGGTCGTAGCTTCATGCTGAGGGGAGCGGGAGCACTGCCTTGCACTTGTGGGAGGCATGGGTCACACGTGTGAGGGGCGTGTGGAGGAGCTGAGCTGCGCCCCGTGGGCTCCACGTGCACGCTGTGCTGTGTTTGCCTGGTGTGCCAGGCTTCCTCCCTGCCGTGGGCCCAGCACCCTGGATACAGGCATGGTTAGGTGGTGTTGAGCACCTGCGTGCAGGTGTCATTGGCTCTGTGTGCGTGCACACACGTGCGTGTGAGCATGGCAAGTCATTTGAGTGCATATGCCCTGGCAGGCTTGTGAGTCTGTTTAAATGTGTGGCCAGCTGGACAGGGTAGTTGGGGGTGAGGGAAGCGCGTATGCTGGAAGCAGCCCCGTGTACGTGAACACCCTGTGCTCCCGGCTCACTCCAGGCTGCACGAAGAGGAGAAAACAGGCACAAGGATCTGCCAAAAGCTCAAGCAGTCCAGCCTGCCCTCCCCGCCTGAGGAGCCCCCCAGCCCGAGCTCAACCTCTGTGGAGAAGATGTTTGGAGGCAAGATTGTGACCCGGATATGCTGCCTCCATTGCCTCAACGTCTCCTCCCGCGAGGAGGCCTTCACGGACCTTTCTCTTGCCTTTCCTCCTCCTGAGCGCTGTCGCCGCCGCCGCCTGGGCTCTGTGATGTTCCCTGCAGAGGATGTTGGAGCCCGGGAGTCCCCGTCTGTCCCCCAAACCCCAGTTGCCAGCAGGATGGGTCCTCGGAGGCAACGGAAACACTGCATCACTGGGGACACCCCCCCGACCCTGCTGGACATCGAGGGCCGGGCCCATCCTGGAGCTGGGGAGCAGGGTAGGCTAGAGGAGGAAAGGAAGGAGATGGTGGAGAGGGAGGAGGAAAGCACGCAGAAGGTGATAGTGGAGGAAGAAGAGGGAAAGGCGGAGGAGGAGGAAGGGACAAAGGAAAAGGAAGAGGAGGAGGAGAAGGAAAAAGAGCAAGAGGAGGCAGAGGAGAAAAAGGAAGAAAAAGAAGAAGAAAAGGAAAAAGAGAAAGAGGTGACTGAGGAGGAGGCAGAGGCACAGAAGGAAGGGGACAGCTTGGGGCCAGAGGTGCACAAGGATGCTGCCACCCCCTCCAGGGAGCAGCTGTGTGGCCCTGAGGGCTCCCGCTCCGTCCTGGACCTGGTCAACTACTTCCTGTCCCCTGAGAGGCTGACCGCAGAGAACCGCTACTACTGCGAGTCGTGCGCCTCCCTGCAGGACGCGGAGAAGGTGGTAGAGCTGAGCCAGGGCCCGCGCTACCTCATCCTCACGCTGCTGCGCTTCTCCTTCGACCTGCGCACCATGCGACGCCGCAAGATCCTGGACGACGTCACCATCCCCCTGCTGCTCCGCCTGCCACTGGCTGGGGGCCGCGGTCAGGCCTATGACCTCTGCAGTGTCGTGGTACACTCTGGCGTGTCCTCGGAGAGCGGCCACTACTACTGCTATGCCCGCGAGGGTGCTGCCCGCCCAGCCCCTTCCCTGGGAACTGCAGACAGGCCAGAGCCTGAAAACCAGTGGTACCTGTTCAATGACACTCGGGTGTCCTTCTCCTCCTTCGAGTCTGTGAGCAACGTCACCTCCTTCTTCCCCAAAGACACAGCCTACGTGCTCTTTTACCGCCAGCGGCCCGGGGAGGGTTCCAAGGCCGAGCCAGGCTCTCCCAGAGCCCGCGCAGAGCCCACTCTCCACAAGGACCTGATGGAAGCCATTTCCAAGGACAACATCCTCTACCTGCAGGTGAGCAGACCTTTGTCATGATCCCTGAGGTGGAGCTGCCCAGCCCCAGCATAGCTACAAGCTTAGGCTAGTTGTTTTTCCTGTCTCTTCCTTTCTAAAATCGCCATTGATTGTGTGGTGAGGAAACCATATTGGTGGCCCAGACAGACGAGTCCTTGCTACAGAGGAACAGCCCGTAGTTAATTACGCAGCTGTTACCTACAGTGCTGCAGGGTCAGCCTGGGATCCACAGGGTGAGTAGTAGAGGCAGTGGGTAGGGAATGCTTTTAGGGACTCCCAGAAGGGCCACCTACCCCGGTGACCCTCTTGTCTCTTCCTCTTCCGAGTCAAGAGTGTTATCAAAATCTTCAGCCAGTGGAACAGCAGGAGCTTTGAGCAGGGGGAATGGGACCCACCATGGGCTGGGGTGGTTTTTGAGGAGGTCGGGTGGGGGCAGCATGCCTGTCTGTATTGTCAGGCTGCCAGGCGGAGGCAGGCTGTGGTCAGAAGTACCCAGGAGGCTGGCCTTGGGCAGAGGCGCATCCTTGTATGTTGAAGAGGCAGCGAGCTGGACAGCTGGGGCCGGGAGCCTGTGGAGAGGTTCTCATGTAGTGTGATGTCACTTTTGAGGTGCCTGCACCTCCTGTTTCCATTGTCAGGCCCTTGTCAGTTAGTCGCAGTCCAGTACAAATGAATTCCTTTCTTCCAAGGGACTGGCATTTTTATGGAGAGGAGGGAGGACAGTTTCAAGTCTAGGTGCGGGGCAGAAGGAGGTGGAGTGCCCCGGAGACAAGCTCTGCTTACGTGACCTGGGCCTGGGGACCCAGAGCTGCTGCTCAGGAGAGTGCTGGGTGACCCTGGGGAAGGCAGGGAGAATCTCTGAACCTGAAGCTGCTCCCACACCTGCTTCTGTGTTCTCAGGAGCAGGAGAAGGAGGCACGGAGCAGGGCGGCCTATATCTCTGCACTCCCCGCGTCCCCACACTGGGGCAGGGGCTTCGATGAAGACAAAGATGAGGATGAAGGCTCGCCGGGGGGCTGCAACCCTGCAGGTGGCAATGGTGGTGACTTCCATAGACTGGTCTTCTAATGTAATCCCTCCCCAGCCTGCTCCTATCCGTGGGCCACCACAGCCCCTCATAGGACTTGGCCCCTTTCTCCTGGGCGCCAGGTGGTGGGGGCTCAGGTCCCAGGTGGAGCCACTGCTGGTGGGGTCTGGGGGCTATGGAGGCTTGGCCAGGGCTCAAGAGGCCCTTCAAAGGGCAAGAAGGATGAGTAAGGGGTTTCTGGGTTGTTGGTCCTTAGTCTGAAGGGTACACAGACACCCAGATTGGTAAGATTTACACCTGAGTGTCCTGGCTGACTTGGAGCACCCGGCTGGACAGGCCCATCCTGGAGCCTGTGTGGGCTCAGAAGCATCCAGCCCTCGGGCAGCATCTCCCTCCTGCAGCTCTTGCTTGATAGTGTAGAAAGCATAGAGGGACCCAGAGGGTGTCAGGGCCTGAGAGGAGGAGGAGGCTCCATATCATTTCTGTTGGGTTGTCTTTATATTTCTCCAAGAGGATTTGGGTCAGGTATGTGGGTGCTTTTGGGGGGTGCCTGTATTGACTGTACTTTTCCAAGGTGTGCAGGTGAGAAGCAGCGTGGCACAGAATCAGATTAAAAATCGTACCTTCCTCCCCTCCCCCAAGCAACACTGGAGGGTAGGAGGGCCCCTCCCCTACCCCTCCAGCCTGCCTCAGTGCCTGAAATGCCACTATTTGCATCCCCCTTCTGGTAAAGGTAGAAAATCTCTATTTTATTGCAAAGATATTTGTTCATCAGGAAGCCATTGCCTGTCTGAGGAAGCTGGCTGGCTCGGCTCCTCTGACCCACTGGCCATTGAGATGGTTGAGTGGGAGTGGACTGTGACATACAGATGTTGACCTCACTGTCCTGTGCCACTGCTATAGCCCCTTCTAAATGGAGAGGAGACCCGTGTTCTCCACCAGGAATAAAACGAGTTCTCGAAGCCTGTGAAAGATGTCATTCTTCCATCGTGAGCTGTGACGGCTCTTGTACACTTGGTTCTCCCTTGGGTAGCCTGATGGTGGCTGGGGCTCCTGGTTTGGAAGGTGAGGACTTGTGAGACGAGTGTGGGTGGAGGTGAGGGCCCTTTAGCCCTAAAGAGGTGGCATGTGGGGGAAACACACAGGACAGAATGGGGACTGTGGTGAGGACACAGCAAGGTGAGGTGCTGGCTGCAGAGAGCAGGGTACGCAGGCTGGAGGGTGGCACACTCACTTGTCAGGTGGGCCTGGGTCCCAACAGCTGAGACTTCAGTCCCCAGGATCCCTGGGCTGCCTGCAAACAGCTGCTGCCAACAGCTGTGCCTCTGAGGAGCAGAGTGGGGAGAAGAACACTCCTGGGCTGGACATGGGCACAGACTGAGGGGAGCTGGAAAGGGACACAGGAGTGGCCGTGTGTGCATGACCCAGGGCCAGCCCTCACCACAGGGTCCCATTTCCGTAAGCCTGGCTATAAAGGTCTCAAGGGCTGCCAATGGAGATGGGCACTGATCCAAACGTCAGAGACCCTGGTGCCATCGGCTCTTAACTGAAGGGCTGCTTCCAGGGCATACCAGGTGAGAGGGCCAGGGGCCCCTTCTACTAAAGAAGAATTGCAGAGGCCAGGTTCTGAAAAACAGAGCCTGCCTTTTTGCACCTAGCCAAGGAAAATGCCAATTACTTCCTGTGAAAGTGGAGCTGGCACATCTGCCCCCCTGGGGTCATTTGACAAAATGTTCTGGAGTGATTTTTCTTGTGAGAAGGTGTGTTCATGCGTGCGCGTGGCAGCCATGGGTCCGAAGGCCTGGGGGAGGGGCGCCCGAGCTGAGATCTGAGTATGGATTCCACTCCCAGGCCCTGCAGACAAAAACTCACAAGCCCTGTCTGGGTTGCATTTCTAAAGGACTTTATTGTCCTGCTTCAATACCACAGTAAAAAGGGACCTGCAAGCTCCAGGCCTGTACCATGTGTCACCACAGCAAAAACATGACCCACTTGAACATGTTGCCCACCCCACCCCCAGACCTACTCACAAGATAAATACATGTTACAAATTTTTAAAAAAGAAAACAATAAATTAATAACTTAAATGATTAGGCACTAACAGTGATTTGAAAAAATTAAATGTCAATTTAAATGGCAACAAGACAAGAACTTGAGAAAGGGCTGCTCCTAGCCCTTTTCTCTTCCGAACACATAGGGACAGTTCTGTGCAAAATGATCCTAAATTTCATGACACAAGTAGCTGACAAATTACACAAGAGCACACACCACCAGATACCATAGACAGCATGAATCTGCAGCAGGCCCTCTCTGCACCCCCGAAGAACTCAGTGAGTCCCAGAAAGACGGCAGCGTGGGGCCAGTCTCACTTCCCCCGTGTTTACAGCCGCAGGCTCACACAGGGGAAGGATGAGCTAATGTCCTCCGAACCCGTACTCTTTCAGAGCTCTGCCGAAGGGCTGGGGCAGGCCACTGCTTGGGGCCGAGATTGTAACCCCATGGCAGGTGAAGGGGCAAAGGCAGACTCGAACTGAGGCAGTAACTTTAGAATGGTCACACTTCTACAAGTTGGGCTTACGTGAATGGTTTGAAATGTAGATGTCACCCAAATCGAGCTGAGACTGAGTTAACTGGCTAATACTCGGGGTGCTGCCGGGCTCTGGTGACCAAGTAGGGAGTTCCCTCTTCACTGCAGCTGGGGTGCAGCTGTGAAAGAGGCTTCAGCGACCATCTAATCTACCCTTTGACAGGCAACCCAAAAGTCCAGAAGAGATGCCATCCCCTCCAACTGTTCCCACTCAACTTTTCCTGAGGTGGAGAAGTGAGTGAAGAAAGCTGCTCTGGAGACAGTCTCAGACAGGAGCGGTCCTCGCGTGCACTCTGTTAGGTGAGAAGGCGTCTCAGTCTGGGGTCTCAGTCCTTGCCAGGCCATCAGGACAGATGAACTTGGACCCATGAGCGGCCAAAGGACCTGTTCTTTGAGCTGAGCTGACTTCCTTTTCAGGGCTTGGAGGAGCAGGTACACGTGAGGGCTAGTAGTGTGGTAGAGGAGGGCTGGTTTGTGAGCCAAAGCTCTGCCTTCACCCTTCCAGCTTTACCCCACTTTCCAGGCTGAGTTTGGCAGGCACAGGAACTAGGAACCAGGAGGTAGAAGGAGGACACCTGGAGACCACCCACATCGGAACACCTCAGTCTCTGCACACTCCAGCCAAATTTCATTCATGTATCGCTCAGAGTATGGTAACATTAATGGCATGATGGGGTCAACACATGAGGCACCATTAAAAAACCTAGCCATGTGGAACCCCTGGTAGAAAGCCCTAAAGGGACAGTCAGGGAAGGCAGAGTGAACCAGCACCCTATAAACCCCACAGGTACCCTGAGAATGCCCCTAGCACTTAAACTGGGACCTCCATGCCTCAAACACCTTTTGTTCCCAAAGCACGTAGCCTCCGCTCCTGCCTTCCTGCACTGCAGGGCTCACACTGTGCTCCTCCAAGGCCTAGCTCAGGAACCCCTTTCCCTAGGCCACGCTGCCTGGTCATCACCCTGTTAACCTCTGGCACCAGCCTCCCTGAGAAGCCTTTATTCCTTCTGTTCCATTCTCCTGTCTCTTATCACACAGCCATCACACACTGCCTTGTGTCCGAGTCTTTTTTTCTCACTGATTTTAACCTCAATTTCGGAGACAAGCTGTGATTAGCCTCTGGGGACTTGGTGCCTGGCCTTGGCAACTGTTGAAGATCTCTGAGTTGCTCTGAATTAATAGAGAAGGGCCATTGCTGAGAAACACCTTCTCCCAGGAGGGGGCTCCTGGGAATGGCAGGCCATCGGTCTGCAGAAGTGTGTGCTGGCGGGAGCGGAAGGTGAGTTGTAGCTGTCCCCGGCAAGCATGGTGGGAAGTCCTATTTTTGGAGGAAGGCCTGTTCATCCCAGGGCAAACCAAAAGGTTTAGTCCGCCCTGTTGCCTCTGAAATACTTGGAAATTTGGTCAAGAACTTTCAACACAAGAATGTAGATCCCTCTCTCTAGCTTAGGTTATGCCCTAGTGCCCAGCCCTGCTGTTCTGGTGGCCCTTCAAGCCATCTTTTTTTTTGTACCAGGGATTGAATGCATGACCTTGCGCTTGCCAGGCAGGCACTTATGCCGCTGAGCTAAACCCCCTGCTTTCAAGCCATCTTTATGGGCAAGTTTGAGTTCAACATGGCAACATGGAGCCACAAAGGGGAGAGGAGCTGAGACCACACCCTGGGCTTGACACCAGGCCCGCTCATTGCTCTCCAGAGAGCTGGGCGGGAGCTGCCAGCCCTCCCCTCATCTCTTAGGTATGGTCCTGCTTTACCCACCATGCACTCAGTCCCAAAACTGCCCTTGTGTCACATGCCAGGCACCCAGCTGCTCCATCCTGCACCCTGCCTCCCATCAAGTCATCACGTGCACCTACCTTACAGAAACTTACTGGCTGCACCACCCTCACTGCCCCATTCCCAACACATGCCTGTCCCCAGTTTTCATCCCCTGTATCGCTTCCACCCATGTCACATCCCCCACCCCTCACCTGCTAGTTTTCCCACACCACGAGGCACTCAGCTCAGCCCAAGCCTCCACAGGGATGCTCAGGAAGATGCTCGGGGTGACATCATCACACCGCAGAGGAGGCCTGGCCACTGTGTCCTTGTCACTCCAAGCCCTGTTCCTTGTCATTCATGGTTGTCATTATTTTTCCTCCATTTTGTCCTTCTTTTGCCTCTCCCAATCCCCAGCAAAGGCCCTGCATGTTCATGGCCCAGAAATGGGACCCCTGAAGGTACCAACTGCCCTTCTGCACCTGGGAATCTAATTCATGTCCCTGAAGATCACTGACCTTCATTCTCAACTATTTCAGCTCTTGGCAGCCTTGCCTCTCCCCTGTCAAGAAAAACAGGGATGAAAAAAGTCCATGTCCACTTTGGTCTGCTGGTCTTGGGCTCCCTGGCTCGTCCTCCAGGGCACTGAAGGAGAGGTAGCCCAAAGGTGGAGGGAAGGTGGCAGGGGCTGGCGTGGAGTCCCAGTGCTCCCCCCACTTTCAAGCATCTGGTAGACAGGTCTTCAGGACAGGAGAAAGCTTTTTGGCAACAGCTCCTAACTAAGGTGGGTGGAGGCACAGCCAGGACTGATAAGTCACATGGGCCCCAAGAAAGTGGGCAGAGGAAGTGCCCCATCAGGCCCTCAACTCACCAAGGGAGGGTCCCTGATGTCAAATGCTTTGAAGGCCAAGAGTGGCAAAGTGGAGTGGGAGGGGTGGGACAGGAGACAGGGAGAAGCCAGTTCAGAGATGCTGCCTCCTCTCTGGGCTCAGTGGCCCCCATGTCACAGCTTGGCACCCTTGGAAGGCTCTGAGGACTGCCGCACATCTGTCCACTCCTGCATGGTGTTCTGCAGGGCCTGGGTCTTCTCCTTATCCACCTGGACATAGTCCACCTTTTCATCCGAAGTGACAGATGATGTGGATGGCTGAGGGGACAAAGCAGGAAAGGCTGTGAGTTACCTGAAAGGTGGGGAGGGAGCAGGGGGAGCTTTCCAAGCTGTGTTGTGGGGAGGTGAGTGGAGTTGGCCTCTGCTGCACTTAGATGAGCCCTTGTTGTCTTTGTGAGTGTGGGCTTTAAAGATGTTGGTCCAAATGAATCTCCTTCCTGCTGGAACACCAGCCCTGCCAGCCCTTGCCTCCAGCAAGTCATGGGCAGACCAGACCTTCATCTCCACCTCCACACGCCTCCCTCTGGCCACTCCGCCAGTGTTGGGTGGCAACACGCACCAGCCCCAGGGCTTTAGGTATCTTCCTGTGAGCCTTCACAGCACTTGCAGGGAGAAGTGCACTGAGGTGGGCCCCAGCCTGCTGTCTGGACACTTTGCTGGCTAAAAGTGTGTCCTGTGAGGCAATCCTAGACCTAGAAGTCCTTCCTCAGGCCAGTGTATCACTACTGGCCCCTCCAGACAGTCAATTCTCAAAGAAAAGCTCTGGACAGGAGGCAGGATCTGAGTCTTGGACCTGACACTGATTCACTTTAACCTTGGCAGAGCAGGTCTCAGTGTGCTCACGGCCAAGGGATGGGCTGTAGAGTCCTACAGAGTGAGGCCCTGCTCTGAGAGAGAAGGGGGAGAGAAGGCATAGTCAAGTCATACAAGCTGGCTCTGGAAGGAAGCTGAGGGGTGCTGCCCAATGTGGAAGGCACCCTGACCTCCACCTTTCCCACTGACCCCCCACCTCCACCCCAGGCACCTTTCGGTGGGGGCTGGGGGAACCCGGCTGGAAGTCCAGGGCCAGGTAGTCAACGCTTCCGGTGCTCTTCTTAGGGGCTGGACTGTTGGTGCCACTGGGAACAGGAGATGCAGACACTGGGTTTTGCTATCAGAAGGAGGAAAAAAAGGAGTTTAGGAACGAGAAAACTCACCACACAAACACATCTCTGGGAGTGAGAGCTACTGGGTCACTGCGTCCTGCTCTGTGCCATGTGCTGTGCCAAGGACTTTGCACATTTAAGTCCTTACAACTATCCTGTGAGGCTGGTATTATTACTCTTCAGGTTATTTAAAACAGAGCTAACCAATGTCTGGGGAAGGTCGGAAGTGGGGCTCCCAAATGTGTACCAATCTCATGGACCACACTGCTTCCTTCCAGCCTCATGCCAAATCTCGTAGCTGCTCTCCTCAGAGTTTACACCATCACTCACCAGTCTTTAAGGCAGTCAGTAGCCCGTCCCACTTGGTGGGCTCCTGTGAAACACCCATCCCAGCTAGAACAGCGCACCCCCCATCCCCCTGCTCCGCAGAGCCAGAACAGCTGCTGCTGAAAGCCCGTTCCTTTAGTGCTTCTTCAGATGACAGGCTCAAGGGTCCTGTTCCAGGTGGGCTCCTGCTCTGGGAGAGCACCGGCTGAAGTCCAGAGCCAGGTAATCAACACTGCTGGTGCCTGTCCACAATGTTCCCTAAGCCTGATTCAACTCAAGCCTGATGGTCTTGGGTTCCAGTTTTGGCTGTTTTAATGGTTGGTTGATCCATTCTTTTCAGTGTCTTTGCAGCCATGACTAGGTGCTGGGCAACTATGACCTTTGCAGTGAAATCTCAGGCAGAAACCTCATCATGCTCTGCCTGTGTTCATATTTCTCTTATAGTCACCACCACAGGGAGTTATGTGTACTGCCTTTTCCAGGGTAACACCATGCCATTTCTGCTCTTTAAGACACAGACCTCCTTGGCATTGGGGACTGTGGCCTCCCTACAGTGGACAGCACTCCTGTTCTGCTGCACAGGTGCCCATGAAGGTCTGCAGCAGAAGCCTGAATGAAACTTGGTGCAGCAAAGGATCCCAGATGAGGTAAACAGTAGGTCCCAGAGGACGAGGAATCATTCCAGTGAATGCCCAAGGACTCACCATAGGGACGTAATTCTCCTCACTGTCTCCTGAGTCCGTGCTTGTGATGCTCTGAGTGGAGATGGGGCGGCAGTATTGGGAGGAGCTGGAGGTGAAGGTGTGGCTGTTGTGAGAAGACATCGGAGTGAACCCTAGGGGATTCCTGATTGTCACATGCCCAGACCTGAGCCACCAGAGCTTCACCCTCTATTATCAGATAGAGATCTATTATCTATTATCAGATAGAGATGTAATTATTCCCCTTTTACAGATAAGGAAACCAACATCAATGGCTATGATCATCTGATGACAACATTAGTATCAGAATCCTTATTTCCTGACCCCCAGGCAGGGAAAATTCCATTTATTTCTAATCCCACCCAAATCCAAGCTCATGCTTCCACAGATACTCACTTGGCCCTGGACCAAGACTTAGTGACAGGTGACTTGAAGGGGAGCTCATCGATGACAGCATTGTTTCTCAGATCAAGTGGTGTTGGCTTAGCTGGAGTGGAAAGAGTCCAGCAATCAGCCGTCGTGTGGTCGTACCACATAGTGAAATATGTACACACAATATGCAAGCATGTTTACAATCGCCTTGGTAGTCATTCCAGGTTTAGCAGGGAAACTCAGTAGGGTGTCTGCAGAGGACTGGTGTTAGGACTTACTCAGATGACCTCAACAGAGAGATGCTGAAGTCTCATATGAAAATGGTGCCATTGGCTTATAACCTACTCCCATCCTCCGGTACACTTTAAATCATCACTAGGTTACTTATGATACCTGATATGATATAAATAGCTATTATATTGTATTGTATAAAGAATGAAAAGAAAAATATGTATATGCCCAGTACAGATGTAATGTTTTTTACTTTCAAATATTTTGATCTGCACTGGTTGAATCTGCAGAAATGGAACCTGCAAATACTGATGCCTAATTATATAAACTTCATCCCTGAAGTCATATCTTCAGATTCCAATTAACACATCCTTCCTAGTATATCCATGGTAATTGGACTTACAGAATCCAAAACAAGGAATATGGTCTGATAACAGATTTTGTCCTCCCCAGATTTATGGCTATACAAAAGCAAGACACTGCATTTGAAGTTGAGAGAGCCCCACCGTGCACTGGGGCTGTGCAAATCCCAGTGAGGGAAGGGACATACCATGAGGCTCCGCAGACTTCAACTCTGTAGGTTTAGGTTTGAATTCCTCTTCTGCTACTCTGCCCTTCAAATCTCTCCCTGAGTGGAGGCCAGTGGAGAGCAGTAGTGTAGACCCAGAACTTGGGACTCTAGTATGTCTTCTGGGTCTTTACCCAGGGTCACAGATCTAATGACTGCCATCTGTGTGGGCCTGACCTGCCACTGTCTTCAGTGCTATTCTGAACAAACCCACAAGGTGGGAATTACCATCCCCATTTCCCAGGTAAGAAAAGTAAGGCTCAAAGAAGTCACATGATTTGCATAAAAGTCACATCCCCCAAGTCCAGTTTCTACCCGATCCCTAAGAAAACGCAAAAGGTCACTGGGTGTTGTCCCACAATGGGGATGGGGAGAGTGGACTTACCTTTCCGGTCAGGCTTGAGGTTGCGGTTGACTGGAGGTGGCTGGATCTCACTTCCTCGGCTGGGGCCTCTGTGTACAGGAAGGGCCGTCGATGCATAGCCAAGTGGGTCAAAGGGATGTGGCCCTGGGCTCATGGGGATGTAGACACCGTGGGAACTGTCACCTGCCCGCTCCATGGCCAGCAGGGTCGACGAACCTGGGTTCATGGGCACGTAGTTGTCTTCAGAACTGGTACTGTCTGAGCGACCCACGACAGGTTTCCCTGGCTAGAGAGTGAAGGAAACAGAAGTGTCACAGGCAAGAAGCCGCAAAGGTAGAATCTGTGTATGAGGTAATGCTATCCTCAATGGTCAGCCACACTGTGAAGCAGTAAGGGAAATGGTGGAAAGGCCAAGGAAGAAGGCAAGGTGGGAGACAGAAATAAATGAAGTCTGAGGATCCTTTCTGGCTTTCATGACCTCTTGGGATCCACTGATAATTTGTGATCTATCTAAAGCATAAAATATCCTTGGTGGCTGGGTCATCAGAGGTGTCCAGATGCCTGGACAAGGCAGAGGGTAGGACGGGCCATGGGCTGCATGAGTTTGGTTCAGGACTCATCAATGGCATGTCAGCCAGCTTGGGGAGTGTGTGAAGAGTCTTGGTGCTGGAAACTCAGGTCTAGGGCCAGCTGTATATCCTCTATCCAGCCTGTAGTAGGTCTTAGGTATACCTTAGACATCTAGGTGACCACCAGGCTGCAGGCAGAGTGGCCACAGAGTCGTGTAGTAAGCCATTCTCCAACTCTTGCCCAAGACATACAACTAAGCTGTGTGTGTCTCTGTCACTTAATTTTCATTGTCTTTCCAGCAGGCCTGGAAGCAGGCCCTGGCTTATCTGCTCACGACTTGGACTACTGTGGTCAGCCCCTCTCAGTGGGGAGCTGGAACCCTGTACTCAGGCTGCAGCTCTGCCGCCTGGCCTGACTGTCAGCAGCACTCCTGCTCGGGGTCTGCAGTAGTGTCGTCCTCCACGGAGCACCTGCTAAGTAGGGATGCTGTACAGAAGACCAGGGCTGCTGGATTCCGGGGCCCTTTCGCTGCTCACACGGCTAGTCAGCCTTGTCCTCCAGATCACCTAAGGAAGCACACTGCCTCCAGATATGGCTGCCTACATTTACTTGTCCAGAAACAATGTAAGATTCTGAACTGAGACAAGAACCCCAGAAAGGTCCTAAGAGGGCAATGGCCTCCCTCCTTTGGGGCTGTGCAAAAGTTCCATGAGGTCTGACCTTTTCCTTACTCGAAGCGTTCCCAGGCACCTTGGTCAAGCCCACTCACCAGGAAAGCAGTGATTCCTTCACTCATGGACTCAGCAGACCGGCCTGTCCTCTCTCCACTGCGTGGAGGGTACTCATAGGTCTCACAGGAGGAAGCTGTGGTAAAAGAGGGAAGACCATGTGTGGACATGTTCATCCACATGCCATGCCCTCCAGGATGGCCTAGAGTCTACTGATATCCCACAAATTATTCTTCTTAACCCAAATGATATGCTATTACAAACATAGCCTGCCCCAGCTCAAGATTCCTCCCGGGCTTCTGGAGCAGCTGCACTGGCATCTGTAGAGAACCAACCCATCCTTCCACTTCTACCTCATGCCTGCCCCACTCTTTGGAATCCTCTAGCACTGACCATCTGTCCTACTCATCCCAGCTACCACCTCTGTGAAAATGATAGTGACAGTGCTTGATCTAAGTTACAAATGTTGCTTTTCTTTTCCCAGCCAAATATGAGCTCTGTAGGGTTGGGATAAATGTTTTATCCTAGTTTCCAAGGACATGGGGTTTGCTTCATTTGCTGGCTGGCTGAATCACTGCAAAGAGTTCTAAACTAAGAGCCAGGATCCCAGGATCAGAGTTTCACATTGGCCACTAGTAACTAAACTACGATGGGCTTCATGCAGTGGAGACAAGGTTCTGTCCTGCCATGCTCTGCATGGCTTAAACAACAGGAAGGATAAGAAAAAGCTTTGCAAAGCCAAGTATGGTGGTGCATGGCTGTAATCCCAGCTCTCTGGGGGGCTGAGCAAGATGATGGGAAATTTGAGCCTGTGCAATTTAGCAAGACTCTAAAAGGACTTGCAAAGGCTCTGGGTTCAATCCTCAGTATACCACAACCACCATAAAAAAACTCCCCGAAAAACAGTCAACCCCCCCAAATACGCAATTTTATACACAAAAGCATGATGCAAACAGAAGAATTAATATTGTTCTGTTTTCCTCAGAGACATGCAGAGTTGGAATATACTCAGTAAACAAATGGCAAGAGAACTGAGGTACTTTAAATGGAAGTTCAGACTTAAGCCAAAGAGATTCTAGTGTGGCTTGCAAAACATTCTGAAAGTCTCATTTTTGTTTTATTAGTCTGTTAATCCACATAAGTTTGGCACAAAGTTTGGACTGGTTTTCTAAATTTATTTTCTAAATCTTTGGTTTGACTTTTAAATGAATAAAACATTATGATTTGGTCTTCCAAAACCATAATATGTAGTTCTGTGGTTGACCAAGAATATTCTGTGTTCCTTAGTAGAATATTCACTTCTCCAAGTTGGGGTCTACCATTGTGGGTGTCATGAAAACAGAGGACCAACTGGTAAGGGACTGGATAAGAAGATGTCTAATTAACCTGGGTGGCCCGGGGCTACGGGTGGCCACAGGGTAGCAAGCCACTGAGAGCTCCTCGCCTCCTGCTCCCTCCAGGGCTCAGCTGCAGCTTACACTGACCTCGGTACAGTCGGCTGTTGTCCATTGCTGGGAGTGTGTTGCGCCTGGGGATTGTGGCAGCGACAGATCTATTTTCACTGATTGGGGGTCTCTGCTGAGGGCTGCCCCATCGAGGTGTTTCTGCCTGACTTGGCTTGGGGGGTCGGGGAGGGGGTGCTATGGCTGAATCCCCAGGAGAGGCTACAGTCATGGCATTGTGGTTCCTGTCCAGCGTGAATGTCCTAGGGATCTGGTAGGCTGAGAGTGGAGTGCTTGGAACATCCATATTGTCCACCAGGAGGTCCCCAAATTCCCGGCACAGTGTGTTGCTAGGCGTCTTGAAGGTGTACACATCTTCGTTATCCGTCTCAGACCCTGTGAGGCTGCCCTTGGTACGGCCGTGGGAGGCCAGGCTCCGGGGGAGGTCGTAGGCACTGTCTCTGAATTCTGCGTTATGTCGGCTTGGCTTGGGAAGGCTGTAGAAGCCATGGACTTGACCACCGACCCCATTGACACAGTGGCCGTTGCCCTGGGCAAGTTTCTGCACAGCTGTGTCGCTCTTCTGCCTCGTCCCCTGAGAAAAGCTGGCACTCCTAGAAGAGAAAGAAGAGTAGAGGTGGCAGTGAGACGAGGCCAAAACTGTCCTCAGGAGGCAAGATGGATGTTCACAGCCCCAGGAAGTTCACTGGTATGAAAAAAAACAGCCCAAGGAGTCAGGTAGATCTAAGGTTTACCTAAGACCTACAGTGTACCAGCTTTGTGACCCTGGACAAGCCACTTTGTTTTTGGAACTGTAGTTTAGGCATCTGCAAAATGGTGATTAAAAACACATTTTGAAAATCATTTATAACAGACTAATATATCTATAGCATGCAGATGTTAAGCCAGTGTTAGTCTTTACCCCTGCTATCTCCAAATTAGAAGAGCTCATTAGATCAGTCTTACTTACACTTACCTCCTAAACAAATATCAACAAGCCAGTTACACTTACCTGTTTACTGTTTTTTTAGTGCCAAGATATATAATTTGAATATAAAGGCTACGAGATAGTGGAAAGAACCTTGAAGCTGTTGTCAGAAAACAGCAGGCAATAGCTGGGCATAGTGGCACACACCTGCAATCCCAGCATTTGGAGGGTGAGGCAGTAGCATCACTGAGAGTTTGAGGCCAGCCTGGGCTACACAGTGAATTCAAGGCCAGCCTAAACTACAGTGAGACACTGTCTCAAAAACAAAACCAAACAAAAGTGTGGGGGTCATTTTACGTTTGAGTCTTAGTTTTCACTCCAACACACACCAGCTCATTGGTATTGATGCTACTTGTAAGTGTACAGATTTAATTGTAAGCTTAAATATAAGCTTTAGATTTATCTTCTACTTTGTATTATGGTTTGTTGAGAGGCATTAAGCTTTTTCCCAGAAATCTAAAAATACACAGGAAAAATGGCTACTTGGGAACTATATTCAAGATGGGAACTCCCCCGCCTTGCCATTTTGGTAAATAGCCTGAGCACTAAAGGCAGGAAAGTAAAAGAGGATACTTTGTGTGAGGTTCCAAAACTGCTGCCAATATACTCATGAGTGACACCAAGTACCCCACCCCGGGTGTGACCCAACGGATTTCACGGACTTCTAGGGCTTCATCTGGCTCTGATGTCGCTATATAAGACTTTGGTGTAGAAGAACTAGATTCCATGTTGAGCAAATACTTTGGGAGTCATAGTGTGAAGTTTTAAGCAGTAGGGATCCAAGTCTGATGCCCTATCTTTCATACTATAATTCTTTAGAGGATTTTGTTTTGTTATCCTATTTGGTTCCTGATCCCTTACATTCTATTAGTTAAGTTTTTCACTGTAACTATCTTAGTTCTCTCTGCTCTCAGCTGTTTAAACATGAGACTCCTGTAGGTCTAAGATCTTGTGTCACTTACAGTTGCACAGCCACAGCCCTGCCCACCCCTATTCTATAATTTCCCAAATATGATTCAATTGTCAGGCCTTATATTTCTCATGATTCTTATTCTTTCCAGCTCAACTCCTGGAGCAAGGACAAGTCCTACCTACACTTTTAACTTTTACCCTTTCTGATGGGGGAATAATCACCTCTCATAACTCCACCCCTCCCAACTCCACGCTTATTTTTCAGATTCTTCCTCACCATGGCCCTAATGACACATTTGGATCAAGGGCACTTTTCCTTCTACCTTTCCTGGGCCCTTTAATTATGCTAGTGATCTGCCTCCTCATAGCACCTTGTGTTTTTTATTTCTCCAATCTGGATGTGAGTGTTCACCAATGATTAATTCCTTGTCCTGGCTGAAACACCTGGTACCAGCTTCTACATGGGCATCAACTGTCATCCCGTCAACCCCCAAACCCCGACATGACGCCCCTGTCCAGCCGGAAGTAGTAAGAGACAGTCTTCATCCTTTTCCTAACAATACAAAGATGGGAATGAAAGGTTCTTGCCCCAGTATAAATTACTGTACAGTTATGGTGGTGGTCTAACGTGGTGGAAGGCCAAAGCGGAAACGCCTACCACTTCCTGCTTCTTCTTCAGCCCTAACTGCAACTCCCCTTCCTGTTTGCATGCACAGAGAATTCCAATCGGTTCCTCACATGTTATCAATATCTGCCCCATGTGCCACTTCAATCAGAGGCCATATAACCCTCTGCCTCTCTGTATCTGGTCGAAGGAGCCAGCTCAGCTGCCATGGGTTGTGTGCTCCTTCCTACATCCTCAACTCAATAAACCTGTTCATTTTGTACTTTTACTTCTCTATTGTGCCAGAATACTCTAACAGATTTTATTTGGAAAAAAAAAACCATGAATCAACCCTTTATAGCAGAGATTTTCTGCCTTTTGGAGGCCAGAGGAATCTTTAAGAACCTGACAATGTACTTGTGGAGCTTCTCAACAGAACAAGGCAGGTCTCTTACACACACAAGTCTTTGTGCTCTTCTCTGTGTGTGTGTGTGTGGGGGGGGTTGGGTGTGTGTGTCACAACTCGGGCAGATCTCTGGAACCACCTGCGGCCCTACCGCGGCATTCTCTGCTCAGAGGACCTTGTCATTTAGCGATTCAGCCACCAGGTGGCGGTAGAAAACAGGGGCCAGAAGTTTAGAAAGGAAAGAACCAGCTGTGTAGATCACGCTCTCAGGTAAATCTGGGTCCTGGATGGCTGGCAGTTTCATAACTTTCAACAGATCTCCTGCCTGGACCTCTGCCTTCCTTCTCCCTTTTTTTATTTACTTCTGGGGTTTTCAAGGCAGAGTCTTGCTATATTTATGTAGTTCAGGCTAGTTTTGAACTACATAGCCCAAGGTGGCCTTCAATTTGTGGTGATTCTCCTTCTTCAGCCTCTGTGTTGGGATTACAAGCATGCACCATGACACTTGGCTTTACTTTCTCCTTTTTAATCCCTTCCAAACACATAAATCAAGCTGACAGCCATACACCTAGATAACTAAACAGGTGGGGGTGCCCTGCAATAGACCTAAAGGGTTCACATAACTCACATTTGTTTTTGGTTCGTTTCACTTTGTCTTTTGGAATTTTCCAATTCTGTTGGATGCTCCCATCTGGATTTGTTCGTTTAACAAAATTTACAAATGTCCTTTGCATCTAGACCAGGCATAATGGCTACAGAAATGCCACCTGCCTTGTGGGGGGTGGTAGGTGGTAGGTGGAGTGGGGTATGTGTTGCACTGGTGGTGATAACCTGCAGATCTTTCCATGAGGTGGAAGGGGGAGTACATGGCTGCTGACAGATTGATTCTGGCCACCCCTGGGAAGGTGGTAGTAGAGCATGTCGGGGAAGGCTTCATGAAGATGCTATATCTGAGCAAGTCTAGGAGTAAGGGCAGCAAGAGAAGCAAAAGGTATTCTTGTTGGAGGCACAGAGATGTGTAAATAACACAACCTGGCCAGTTCAAGGATCTGCAAAATGCTCATGAGGAGATGCAGTAAAAGCTAAGGCTGAGAAAAGGCAATTACCACATGCTCTCACTCATTTATGGAACCAGAAAAAGTTGATTTCATTGAGGGAGAGATAATGGCGGTTACCAGAAGTTGATGCATTGGGGGAGGTGGTAGGGGAGATATACAGAATACATAATTATGCAGAGGTGGGATAAATTTCAAGAGATCTGTTGTATAATACAGTGACTATGGTTAATGATGACATACTGCATTTCTGAAAAAGGGTGGTGGTTATGTATTCTTCCAAGAATAATTGCAGTAATGTGATTTTTTTTAATTTGCTAGATTTAACCAATTATATATGCATACTTTCAAAACACTGAACACAACCAAATTATGAATTAAAAAATTAAATTAGTTGGGGTAGGGGAGTTTGGTTCAGTGATAAGAATGCTTGCCTAGCAAGCATGATTTTCTGGGTTCAGTCCCCAGCAATGACAGTGGAGGGTCCAGTGGAGGGATGTGGGAGGCAGGAAACTTCTGAAAAATTTGAAGGTGAGATCAGGGGCAGGGAAAATATCACTGTTGTCTAGCAGTAAACTTGAATATATTCAAGAATGAACTCATTATATTCTACCTGAAATCTACTGCTCCTGAATCCCCTGTCTAGGGAAGCCAGAAGCCAACCACATTCCAATTTGTCACTCACTAACCTATTGGGTCTGAATCCACTTCAATTACTTCTGATTTTTTTTGATGGATTAGAGGGCTAATTAATTTCCTTCTCATCTAGGACCTCACTGATCCTCTATATCCTACTGGTATTTACTTTCTCAACTTTTCCATTCAAGCATCCTCAATGTACTATACTAGTATGTTAAGACTATGCCTCAATTTCTTAGGTTTATTCCAACTCCTCTCCGTCATCCTTTCTCTCTAGGTCCCTCTGATTCTAGTGTTGGGGACCACAAATTATAAATTGACAGAATCTGTCTGAGACCCTCCTTGCCCTGCCTTGTGGGCCAGTTGTGGAATGTGGAAATCTGCTACCACTTGGTCACTGAGGCTTAAAGAGAAGGATGAAGTCTACCTAGGACAATATAGGGAAATTAGTGCCTGGGTGTGGGGATGAATCTTAACTTGTATATGATGTCAACATGTTTAGAGTGGTTGCCCATTCTATCACTTTTACACTGTTCCAGAAAAAGCACCATATCCTTCCCCCTGCAAATAAATAAAACTAAATAAAACACGGCTAGCTGAAGATTCCTGGTCTTTGTTCCCAGAGAACATCGATTGTCCCAGAGCCCTGGCAACTGCAATCCTCATCCCTTTTTGTTTTCCCCCAAGTGCCATAATTCCACAGAAGAGACTGAGGGCTCACTGCAGGGATCTCTGATAACTGGTGCCATGGAAAGGGTCTCCAATACTCTAGGAAGTACTCAGACTAAACTTCGCTGTGTTCCCAGTGGGTCCCACTAAGTTGAGCGTCTGGCTTTGTTGTTTGCTCTGAGTGGAAGGCTAATTTTTACTTAAATCTAATAGGCTCCTAATCCAAACTCACCTCAAATGGCATTTAAAGCTGCCTCTTCCCTCCAAGGATAACCCATCACTTGCTTAACTGTGTTCTTGGAGCAAGCAGCAACTGTTACCTATATTATGTACCACTGTTACTTGTCTCCTCCAGCACACTGTGACTTCTTTGAGAAAAGAAACTGAATCTTTGAGAAAAGAAGCATCTTTTTTTCCTCAGCACTCAGAGTTTTTCATGTAATAGATAAGGCTTATTAGATAAACAAGTGAGCAAATGTACACAGAAACAAATGAATAAAGAAAGCTGCTGTCCTCTTCCTGAGCTGGGCTCAAATCCTTTGGACCAGCAGCTTGAAGCCCTCTCTTACAGATCTCACTAGCTTATGTCCCAGCATCCTCTTCTTTAGGTCACAGATCTATTGGCATCTCCACACACATCCCACATAGTCTAGGCTCCAGTCCTGAGCTCACAATACTCACTTCTCTTTGATGCATCAAAACCCAAAGTCCAAATGAAGTCTTGTATGTCACAAAGACGTGGCATCTCTGAGTTGCCTGCACCTTGGTCCCTTCTCTTCTGTGCTCCCATGGCACTCTGCGTCTGCCCCAGCATTTGGCTTATTATGTTTGCCGGCATCTTTCCATTTCTGACAGACCATGTGCTCTAGAAGGCAGAGTGCCATATTCCGTATTCTGGCACTGGGCCTGGCAGATGGCAGATAATACTGATGCAGGCTGACAGGGTCTGATCATTACTTTGGCAATCAGGCAAGAGCTGTTCAGCAAGGTAAATAAATGTGCCCAAAGGAGGACATACTTAGATAGCAGAAGTCACTCTCGTCTTCCAGCCTCTGACATCCTCCCACCCCAGCCCTCATGTAAACTATGCTGGGGTATTGGGCAAGAATAAAGGAGAGAGTTGTTTAAATCATCTAACTATTCTGAGAGAAAAATATCATCCTTACATTTCAGATAAGGAAAATATTAACTGTCAAAATCAGTGCAGGAAGACATTCCGGTGTGGAGGGGCAGAAAGATGTCTGGAGAAATTACCTGTCCTGCCTTTTCAAGCTACTTTAGAGGCTGTTAGCGAGGAGCTTTTGCATATGCTTCGGCATTAATACACATCCTCCAAACTCTCTTGGCTTCCAGAAATGGTTTCCTAGGTGTTTGAGACATGGTCTTGGTAAATCACCTCGTCCAGGCTGGATTTGGATTTGAATTTGTGACCCTCTTGAGCCTCACCTTCCCAGAATATTGTGATTAGGGCATGTGTTTGGCCATGTTTATGCCATACAATGATTTTCCTTTTTTCTGTTCTACAAGACGAAGCACCTTAACAGTGAAGGCCTGGTTTGATTTTTAATGGTTATGTTTCCCATATAAGGGAAACTTAACAAGGATGTGTTTATAAGAAGAACAGCCAACATTTAGAGTCTTGTGACTGTCTGGTAATCTTAAGAGGTCACTTGGAACATTCTCCAGCCCGTAACCCACCGCAAATGGGCCTTTCCTATGAGTAAAGAAAACTGTGTCACAGTCTTTAAGAAATGAGAAGAGGGGGAAAAAAAAAAGAAAAAGAAAAAGACAGGAGTTATTAATATGCATGAGGCTTTGCATTTGAACTCTAGCAGTAGGGGCAAAAAGGATGACATGATCTTTGTATCTCAAGTCCTTCTGGCTGCCAATTGTAAATCTACCTTTTCTCTACAATCACAGGGTAATGCTGCCTTTGTGAGACTAAATGAAACTAAAAGTTATGTATTTTGCCTTTGGTCAATCAAAGCCAGTGGGTGAATGAGTCAGGAAAGCCTTGGGAAAGATTAATCATGGATAAATTCTCGACTCATATTTCTGATTTTACCTTTCACTCATCGTCTTTGTATAGAACACTGCTGCAGGGTCAATGATACTAGAATCCCATCACCTGAAATTTTCTACCATTCAGCCTTTACCAGAATTATGGGGTTTCAAGTTCCATGATTCACCTAAATGTATCACCTATAACAGGTTTAACAGCCTCTTTGAAATAAGAAGACAGACACAGACTAGAATCTGAAATGAGGCCCCAAAGGCTGCAGGACAAAAATTAATTCAGTGAAATTAATTTGTTTTTAAAGACAATAAATAAAGCCAGTTCAAAACTACTTCCTTGGGACACAGATACTTTTCTGAACAGCCAATTACTCTACTTCAATAGAAGCTCTACATTTTGGAACCTGAAGTTATTTTAACAGGAAGACATATTATCCACTACTTAGGAAGGATCACGGCTATTACATCAAAAGTAAGGATGAGGATATTCATATTTTTATCTCTAAGATACTTAATTATCGTGTTAATTAGGTCTCTCCCTAAACAAAAACAGGAATATAAGCTTGGTGTTACTAGCCTCAGTCAATGTTGTTTCACTACATAATCCAATCCGATACATTTCTGTCTGGTCTATGACAGGCAGAGGTGGGTAAACTGATTTGAACTGCTCAGTAGACTACTGAAAAGTAACCTTCAGAATTACTTTGTAGATCATATGAGGTAAGTAGCATATGGTGAAACAGTTTCTCAGCTGTGAGGCGTCATGCCTTTTTTTTTTTTGTTTCCTGGAACACCTAGCATCTAATGTAAATGTCAGTGGCAGTGCAAGATTAAAGCTTATGCATGTCCACATTGTGAGGCTTTTTAATGGAGCCAAACAGAATCTGAGGTTTTAATTTGCATTTCCTGGACACCGAACATCTGTTTATGTGTTTATTGGCCATTCTTACACTTTTTAAAAAATGAAATATCTGTTCAAATCTTTTGTCCATTGAAAATGTGGGCTGCTTTTCTTATTGGGTATAAAACTTCTTTATGCACTCTAGAAACAAATCTTTTGTCAGATACATGTTTTGAATATTTTCTCACATTCTGTGACTTGCCATTTGGTTTTCTTAATGAGGTATTTTGAAGAACAAAAGTTTTAATTTTGATAAAAGTACTTTATAATTTTTCTCTTCTATGATTCCTGCTGTGTCTTACATAAAAATTTTGGTTACCCCAACGCCAGAAATGCTTTGCCCTCCTCTTCCTCTCTCCTCCTTGGCTTTTTCTCCTCTTCTTCTTTCCTCTTCCCCACCTTCTTTTTTGAGTCAGGTTCTAAGTACCTCAGGCTGGTCTGGAGCTGGCATTTATCCTGCATCAGCCTCCAAAATGCTGGGATTACAAGATATACCACCATGCCCAGCAGAAATGCTTCCTTCTAGGAGTTCCACAGTGTTAGATTTTATATTTAGGTCTCTGACACATTTAGTTCTTGAGTGGCATGATATAAAGAGCTGATTTTTTTTTTTTTTTGAGACAGGGTTTCCCTGTGTAGTTCAGGCTGACCTTGAACTCAGTATGGCACCCAGGCTGGTCTCAAACATGCAGTGATCCTCCTGCCTTAGCCTCCCAAGTGCTGGGATTAGAGATCTGTGCCCTCATACCTGGTTTGAAGGGCTGATGTTCTTTTAAAATTATTTCTGGCATTAGACCAGAGAAATGGAAGAAGGGAGGGTGTAACATGGCACATGAATATGATCAAAATACATTATACATCCTGAAATCCCTCCCAAATGTGAAAGTAGGGAAGGTTTGGAGGAGTAAGGAGGGGGATGAGGAAGAATGGTTAAAGTATGTTATGTGCATGAACAAATCTACCAAAATGAAAGCCATTAGTCTGCACAACCAATATGCACAGTAACAGTGTGGAAAACCACATCTTTTAATTTACTTTTTATTAACACATTACTGTACATATGAATGAGGTTCAGTGTGACAGCTTCACACATGCATATGGTATACACTGACCAAATCTAGCCTCCCTTTATCCACTTCTGTGACATCGTTCAGAACCTTCATTAAGCATTACTCTAAATTTATGTTAGCTTATTTTAGCTTCCCATTATGACAGCAGACAGCGTTTTATAGAGTAAAATCCTGTAATTTGCTGCAAAATGGATGGACCTAGGACATCAATTTACAAAAGCCAGCCAGCCAGAATACATGTGTATATGTTTGTAGACACGCATACATATATACATGTTTAGTTGATTCAATTGTTAATACTTTTTTTCCCCTTGAACTCACTGTGTAGCCTAGGCTAGTCTCAAACTTGCAGTGATCCTCCTGTGTCAGCTTCCAGTGGTAGGATCATTGGCAAGCACCACAACTAACTGTAGTACTTTTTAACGTAAAAAGAATATCAGGCTGGTGCAGTGGCACACATCTGTAAGCCCAGCACTGCGGGAGGGGACCGTCCCCTGAGGTAGGATAGCTGAGAGCTGGAGGTCAGCTGGAATACAAAGCAAGATGCAGTGGGGGTGGGGCAACAACAATAGTAGCAACAATTTCTGTACTGATCAAGAATATTGCTCTATATATTTCTTTCTTAATCTTTGCCAGGTGTTTTTTTCTTCAGGAAAAAAATATGTATTATGGCAGAAACACTTTTATTTGTATTTACTTCTAAGTTGTAAGTCTGTATTTTCTATTTCCTGATATTTCTATACTTCTTTGATTTTAAAGCTTTTAAAATTTCTGACTTAGAAACTATAGGTTTTTGTAATTTTAACATTCATATCTTATGAACTTAACACAAGACATTTCCATTCTAGAGCAAACTGAGAATCACAGAAGCATTTTCTTCTGAGCATCTCCACATTTCTTTTACATTGCTTTGTATCATTATTTTAGTTCTTGTTTCTATGTTCATGATGTACTATTTTAAAGTAATTTTTATAGATGAATAAGCTTTATCTTTATCCTTTTCCTTTTATTAATTTTGCATTTGGTTTTTCTGCTTTTCTTAGATATTTGAGATGCAAAATTGGGATACCTGTAATCTTTTGATTTTTTTTTTTTTTTTTTTTTTGGTACTGGAGATCAAACTCATGACCTTTTGCTTGCCAGGCAGGTGCTTAGGCCACTGAGCTAAATACTGGGCCCAGTCTTTTGATTTTTTAATTTAAGTACTTATCCCTATGAACATCCCTTTTAGTGCTGCTTTTGCTGTACTTTACAAGTTTTATAAGAAATTTTGAAATTTTTTTGATTTCTTAGATGACCCATTGTTCATTCAAAAGCATACTGTTTAGTTTCTAATACATTTGTATAGTTGTTAAAATTTCTACTGATATCTAGTTTTATTCCACTGTCATCAGGAAAGACACAGGATATGCTTTTAATTTTTAAAAAAATATGCTAGGGCTTTTACAAGGTGTGGTGATGTGTGCTCATGTCAGCAATTGTAAGGCTGAGGCAGAAGGATCTTGAGCTTGAAGTCAGCCTGGATTTGTCTTGGAAAAATAAAAAGACTGGTGGTCTTATATGTAGTTTACTCTACAGAATGTTCCATGTACTGATGAAAAGAATGCATCTTCTACAGCTGTTGGGTGACATGTTCTGTTAAGTGTCTCAAGTCCATTCATTTATAATATAGTTTGTTTTTTTTCTCTTGACTTTTTGTCTGAGTGACTCATTCAGATGAAAGTGGGGTATTAGAATTCCCAATATTATTATATTATATCAGAGCATAACTTTCCATTTAGTTCTAATAATGTTTGCTTTATAAAATTGGGTGCATCGGGCCGGGGATTTAGCTCAGTGGCTTAAGCGCCTGCCTGTCAAGCGTAAGGTCGTGAGTTCGATCCCCGGTACCAAAAAAAAAAAAAAAAAAATTGGGTGCATCAACCTTAGGTGCATATGTTCCTAAAATTGTATTGATCTCTTCATCATTAGTAACCTTCTTTATGAGGATGTAGTGACCATCTTTCTCTCTCTTAATCAGTCTTGGCTTGAAATTCACTTTGTCTGCAAATAGAATAGATACTCCTGCTTTTTTCTGGATTCCTGTTGCATGGAATACTGTTTTTCATTCTTTGACTTTCCTGTTGCATGGAATACTGTTTTTCATCCTTTGACTTTCAGTCTATGAATTACTTTTTGAATTAAATGTGTTTCTTGTATGCGGTATATTGTTGGATCTTGCTTCTTGATCCATTCTGCCAGTCTGTGTCTTTTGATTACTGAATTGAGACCATTAACACTGACAGTTAAAACTATTATGTATTGACTTATTCTTGTCATGTTATTGTCCTGTTGTTGGCTCTCCCTCCCCTTTTTTTCTTCTAATTGTTTGTCTTTTCCAGTGGATTCCTTCTGTTGGGGTTCATGGAGCTGTAGTCCTTATTATCTCTCTCTAGAATGTCTTTCAAAACATTTTGGAGTGCTGGTTTGGTGGTCATAAATTTACTCAGATGTTCTTTGTCATAGAAATACCTTATCTCTCTATCAATTCTGAAAGATAGTTTTGCAGGATACATCAATCTGGGCTGAAAGTTGTTTTCCTTTAAAACTTCGCATACTTCACTCCAAGCTCTCCTTGACTTGAGAGTCTGTGCGGAGAAGTCAGCTATGATTCTGATGGGCTTTCCTTTATAGGTGATTTGTTTCTTTTCCCTAACAGCTTTTAAGATTCTATTCTTGTGTTGAATTTCTGGAATCTTGACTATAATATGCCTGGATGTAGATTTTGTTTGGTTACTGCTAACTGGAGTTCTATATGCCTCACTTATTTGTATGTCAAATTCTTTTTCTCTATCAGGAAAGCTTTCTGTCAGAATGTCTGTGAACATGTTTTAATGTCACTTGTGCTATCTCCTATTTGTTCAGTGACTTCAATTAATCTTAAATTATTCTTCTTTGTTGCATCTAGCAGCTGCTGGATTGATTTCTCATGGTCCCTTGTTAGTTTTGAGAAATCTTTCTTTTCCTGGTTGTTAACTGCAAGCCTGTCTTCAGTATCTGAGATCCTATCTTCACATTGGCCTAATCTGCTTTGAATACTTTCAATGGAGTTTTTATTCTCTTGGATATCTGCTTAAATCTGCTTTATGGATTCCATTTATTTCCTGTGCTGCACTTAACATAATTTGCTTAAGCTCATCTATTTTTTTTTGGGTCTATGTCTGTTCTAACATCGCTAAGCATGTTGTGTAATTTGGTAATCTCTGTAGCTATTTGAGAGATTATTTCTGATTTCATTTTTTCCAGAGCCTCATTCAACTGCTTTATTGTTACCACTTCGGAGAGACCTGGTGGAGGGCTTTTGGATTGTTCCACTTCACTGGTTCTTTGGCACTGTGCCACTGTATTTTGTGTGACCTTTAGTTAATCTCAGTCATGGATTATCAGAGCTAACAACTGTTTAGAATAACTATGTCAATTTTGGCTGTCGTGGTACCAACAGCATCAAACACAGTCGATAAAACAATAAAATGAGCTAACCCTTAATTTTCAACTTTTAACCATATGACCTAGATTTATGATTATATAAACAAAATGTAAAACAAACTAGATAATTATAAATAATATATGAGTCCATAATGTGTTAATTATGCCCTCAGGGTTTAAATTTAAAATGAATTAAGGAGAAAACAGAAAAGTGGAAAAAGAGAAAGAGATTACATTTAAGTTTAGAGGACAAAGATGGGTCCCACCAAGTTGGGGAAACTGCTGCATAAGATTGAAAGAAAAGAGAGATGGAAGAGATAAAAGGTAAAATAAAACAGAACCATACCCACAAAGAGGATAGGAACTACTTTCATACTCATAAAAAAAATGAAAGAGAAATAAAAAACAAACTGAGTAAAACAAAACAAACTCAAAAAGAGAAAAAACAAACCAAAACGAAATAAACAAACACAAACAAAGAGTCCACTTCCAGGATTCTTGGTTCCCTAGTAGACAGCCTATGGAGACAAAGTCCCAAATTGTGCCACGGTATTCCAGCAAGCCGGCTGTTGCTTTATGGCAGAGCAGCAGGTGACCTTAGCAGGCCTGCCCTGAGTGAGACCAGACTCATTGGGTTCGCCAAGGTCCAAGCAATTTCCATGGGTGCCCAGCTAGAAGCTGCTGGAGGAAGCCGGCAGCAGTTCTGGTTCTGGGCTTATCCAGCCCAACTCCAAAATGGCTCCTGGCTAATGGCTCTCTCCCACGGAAGGACTGAGTTCTCTGCTCTCACCGCCAGTCAGCGCAGTCCTCCACATCCGCCACTGCCCCCCTCCACTGCCACCTCCTGCTGCAGAGGCCTCTAGGGTCCCCAGCCTCCACCGTCACTGTGACTGTGCATTCTCAGGTTCTGTCATGCAGTGAGCTTAGCTCTGGACAAAGGCACCACCAGCTACTGCCTTCTTTTTTGTTGAAGTTCTGTTTTTTTCTCTCTCTGTGGGCTTCAATTCACATTTCAGGTTCTTCCTGGGTCCAGGGGATCCATTTCCTTCCTCCTTGTCATCCCCATGATGCTGTATTCCAGCGTCTGGATAGTAACAGGGAGGTTGTTTTCGCTGCTGCTTACTGCTCCACCATCTTCCCAGAAGTCTTTAGTAATCTTAAAGTCTATTTTCTTAAATATTAAGTACAGTTATTCCTGCTTACGCTGGGTTTCCATTCACTTGAAATAATCACTTCCTATCCTTTCAGTTTTAGTTTATGTGTGTCTTTACTAGTGAAGTGAGTTTTGAAGATACGATATTCTTTTTTTTTGGCCTTTTTGAGGCAGGCAGTTCAGACTGGCCTTGAACTCCTTTTATAACCCAGGCTGGCCTCAAACTCACAGCAATACTCCTGAGTGCTGGGATTACAGGTATGCGCCACCACACCTGGCCTTTAGGTCTCAGTTTTAAACCATTCAGCCAGCCTGTATTTTTAACTAGAGAATTCAGTCCACTTACACTCAAAGCTATTACTGATGGGTAATGATTTACTCATGTTGTTGGTTTTTCTTTTTTGGTACCAGGAATTGAACTCAGGGCCTTATGCTCGCCAGGCAGTACCACGGAGCTACATCCCCGGCTCTCATGTTGTTCATTTTTAAAAATTGTTTTGAATATTTTTTTTTTTTGTGGTCTGATAGTTTTCTGAATTGGTAAGGTTTTGTTTTGTGGTTCAGGGCCTTTTGCAAGGTAGGCGGACACTCTATTACTGAGTTATACCCCTAGCCTGAGTATCGATAAAGCTTGATTCTTTTTTGCTTATCTTTTGTGTATCTGATCTTCTAGTAGTACATATATTTTCACATGTTTTCATCATGGTAGTTAGTTTTCTTTTGCTTAGGGCTGGTCTGGTGGTCACATTTCTTTATTTTTTGCTTGTCCTCAAAGACTTTTATTTCTCCATTTCTGAAGGACAACTTTGCTGGGCATAGTATTCTTAGTTGGCAGCCCCCACCACCACCACCAGAACTCAGACTGTGTCACTATATTCCCTTCTGGCCCAAGATTTCTAATGAGAAATCTGTTAGTGCAACAGAGATACTGTAAATTGTGAGATGGTATTTTTCTTCTGTACAATGTAGAATCATGACAGTTGAATATAATTATGACAGCTGAATATAATATTCTGCAGTGAAGATCTTTCCTGGTGATGTCCACTTGAGGCCTTATCAGCCTGTTGTATGGGGATTACCTTATCTATTTCAAAATTAGGGAAAGTTTTCTGCAATTATTTTGCTGAACAGGTTTTCTATGACCTTTACCTTTGGGTACCCTAAAAATACAGGTATTTATGTGCTTAATGGCATTTCAAAGGTCTTGAATACTCGCTTCATTTTTTATACTTCAAGGCATATTCAGGTCTTTTACCATACTTAAAAAAGTCTGTTGTTAAGGTTTTCAGCCATTATTTTTATTTGACCTATTGAATTTTTTATTTCCAATATTTTTTAGTTGTTTTTCAAAGTCTATTTCGCAGAATTTCTCATTTGTATCATGTTTTGTCTTACTAATTTAACATTCTATTCCCTGGATTGCAGTGAGCTTTTGAAAATAGCAATTCTTTTACTCAGGCATTTTAACCCATATTGACATTTTTGGGCATTGTTACTAGAGAGTTACTGTGTTCTTTGCAAGTGTCACGTTGCCTTGTTTTTCCATATGTCTTGTGCTCCTATGCTGAGATTTTCACGTCCAGTTATCTCTACCATTTCTGTAAGTGGCTTTCCCTGAAGATGGCTTAGTATGCAGTTCTCAAACCAGCTGGGCATTGTAGTATAGTCTCCCTATTGCTTCTCTGGCTGTAATTAATGATTCTAGGCACAGTGTGTACTGTGGTAGGGTCACTGTCTCTGTGGTCACACAAGAGTAGGGTTATCAAGGTAGTCGAGCAAGTATGGTGCAGACAGCAGTGAGTGTGGGATATTTGCTGTGTGGCTTCTCCTACTATGGGAGTGGTGGCTCCAATTGGACAATGAGGTTTCTCAGGCACAGTTGATGCTATGTCTACTACTAGCAAGGACCATTGGCACTGGCAATCTCAGCAATGGTAGGGGCCTAAACCACCTGTCTTCTAGCCAGGCAGTGCGCAGTGCTGCATGAGGAGAGGCAGTGGCAAGAAATGCAGAATCTCTGCTATGACACCCAGCCCTGACAGACGCAAATGCTTAGATGTGAGTATGTAGGGGGGCAGAGGTGGTGGTGGCAGTGGGAACTGCACTGTACCTCTTGGCCCCTTTATGAGAGTACACACAGGGGCAGGTCCCTCACTAAGGGGAGGGGAAGTTGTGGGAACCAAGGTGTTCCCTCCTACAGCAGTCAGCACCAGGCATCTGCTTTCAGTCCTGGTACTGGCCCAAGTCTGTGTGCAGCTTGCCATGCGCTTGGTGTCAGGGGGCAAGTTCCCTGATCTCCTGGCCCAGGAAGGTAACACCCTCCATTACTTTCATATGCAAACACCTGAGCCCTGCAATACAGGGCGCCAAGTTGGCTTTAGTCAGTCATTCTTCCATGTTAAAACTGGATTTGCGAGGTAGCTACCCACTCCCCCACTCAAGCCAGGGCAGTGGGATTGTACTGGCTCCCCAGAGATGGGGATATCCAGGGGTTTCTGATCCCTAGCACAGCCCAAATTCACATTATAGTTTCATGTCTCAAGACAGCATGTCTCTAGGATGTCTCTAGATGATGTCAGAGGCTATTCCAAGGTAGTCATGCATGTAGAAGGATAGCGGACCCACAAAGAACAACTGGTAACATGTACTGGATATCTACTTCTAGGTACATGATGTTAGTTTTGCCATGTTATATTCATTACTAATGCTTTGAATCATTGATTACCACTCTGGAGATAAGAAAATTGAAGGTCAAGGGATTAAGTGGCCCAAAATCATAAAGAATGGAAAAGACTCTTGATTGGAGCCCGCACATGACTGACACCAAAGACTAACATGTTCTTCACTAAATTATGTTGCCTCTCTGCTCTGTGGTTCAGGAGAACCAAGTGCTATTTACAGGTCTGCCTCTAATAAGTTCACTGATCTGGGCCAACTCAATCTATCTTTTTTAGAACTCGGCTCTTCATGTCTAAGCTGGGTGAAGATGAGCCAGAGAAAGTGCACATGAAAGGAATGCTGGTGCTTCAGGAAAGCAGGTGCTTAGGACTGTCTTCAGACTGAGAGTCAGGAGCCGCTGGTGTGTGGGTAAATGATGCAGTACAGCATCAGTATAACAGGGTAGGGCAGAGAAGAATAAAAGCAAAAACTGAAAGAGCTGGGTTCTTATCCTACATCTGCCATTTTTTCGTTGTAAGCCTCAGTTTCCTCACAATTAAACAAGAGTTAAATTATCTACACTGGCTATCTCTCAGCATGTGAGGTTGGTTCAAAAGACACTATGAAAATATTTCCATAGACCTGATTTAATACAGCCATTTCCTATTTGCCTTAACTTCTATAACATCAATTACATATTTCTTAATTTAGGAAGATGAGGGCTGGAGATTTAGCTCAGTGGCATATGCGCCTGCCTTGCAAGTGCAAGGTCATGAGTTCGATCCCTGGTACCGATTAAAAAAAAAAAAAAGAATTAATTTAGGAAGATGATTTGTAATCTGCTTGGCTGTGGCAGCAATTGGGAGCTAGTTCTGATAAAGCCTACTGGCCTATTGGCTTTGTGTGCTTATTATCTCCTAACGGTGGGAGTAAAAAGCAAAATAGGTACAGGTTCTACACCTGTGAGAGGACTACTTGAGTTATAAGAACAAAGATCATTATTCTAGAGCAGGGAGTCCTCAATCTAGAACTTTCTGTGATGATGGAAATGTTTCACATCTGTTCTATCCAGTATGGCAGTCAAATGAGACTACTGAGATCTTTGGAATATAGCTAGTGTTAACACTTTAATTAATTAAAATAGCCCTATATGAATAGTAACTACCATATATAACAACTCTGGAGCAAAAGTGAGACACAGATTTGTTTAAACAATGTTAAGGCTTTATAGCTATACTTTTTTCTTTAATCATGAAAACTTTAGTCAGGCATTGGAAGTTTGGGTGACAAAAAATTTTATACAATTTATAAGGATTAGAGAGGCAGAAAAAAGGGAATCATCATTTGTGCATTCACAAATGATATGTTTTATGTAGGCAGTACTGGAGACTATTTATAAATTAAAAGCAAGTCTTTTACAAAAATTGCTACCTAAAAGGTCAGTATTTTATTTATTTTTTATACCTACACTCTCTAAAGGGCAACAGATAAATTGACTCTGTTATTTTGGAATTCTGAAACTCCATTCTCTAATGCCTTTTACCTCTAAATCAAACATGTTTTTTTTTTGGTCTTTTTGAGACAGGCTCTCACTATGCAGTTCGGGCTGGCCCTGAACTCACAGCAATCCCCTTGCTTCAGCTTCCTGAGAGCTGGGATTACAGGCATGTGTATGTCAAGCTCAAACAAAACGTTTTTATAGGATAATTTTTTGACGAGAGGTTTCTGTGGTACCCATTCATTGTTTAGGAACACAGACGATACCAATAAAACGTGAAGGTTACATAAACAAAAGTCATGCTTTGCTACATGCGTGTTTGCTTACATGCAAAGACACTGTTTTACCCTGTTGTCTTTCAAATCAAACACCAAACTGAGCCCTGTGAGCAGTCACTCACCCACCTTGCATTTTCCGTTCTTCGGCTTATGCACTGGTGCAGGTAGAGATACTCCTGAGGCGCACTGGTGGACAAGGCAGGCTGCATGTGGTTTGACACAGGGGGCTCAAATGTGAACAGAGTTGGCTGGCTGGAGTGTGATGGGGCAGAGGTCTTCCGTTCTCGGAGCAAGTGATGACTAGAGCTGCTGAGCTCAGCTGGAGAAGAGCGCGGGCCATGGCTGGCTGAGATGTTCCTCAGGGAGACTGAAAAGGGGAAGAAACTCCAGTGAGTAGAAAAAGAAAGGTGTTCTGACCCTAAAGGCAGCTGTCAGAGGTAGAGAAGGTGTTCAGAGCAGAGGTGCTAATCTAGCAATACTGTCTCTCTCCTACATACCTGCTGCCTCTGCCCTCCCATAGGGGATGGCTGGGAGCTCTGGATCACCTTGGTTGAATGTGAGAGGTGTTCTATAACTGTGTCCTACTCCTGGAGTAGCCTGGAGGCCACATTGCTTCTCAGGACCTGGGCTGGATCTGCTCCACCCCAGGAGATATGGCTGCCTAAGATCAAGAAGCGTGACCTTGGCTTCAGACGAGCTTCTGGAGTAGTGAGTACCCCAGTCTTCCTCCTCACTCCTTCAGACACTGCTTCCCTCAAAGCTATGCTGACACTGTTAGATGAGGCAGCACAGGATGCCCTGGTCTGTGTCTCACTGCTTTGCTGATAAAAGCACAAATGTCTTTGGAACTGTCCCTTCAGATTTGACCCAAGCTCTTCCTGCCTACTCTTATAAGTCCTGTGAGGACAGTGCTGGCCTCCAATCCCCATCACTCTGTCAACTGGTCTTTTTTTCCTTTCTTAACTCTTATCTTAAACTCTCCTCTGTTGTGTTAGAAAGGAAGTGAGGTGTTAAAGACAGATAATAACCTAGAGTGCTACACCCCAAACCAAAGGTATTATTCACTGGGCTGGCTAGGATTGTCCAAATTCCTTAGCATAACATACAAGGCTGTTCACAGCCTGATCTGTTTCCTGCTTTTCTCCACCCATAAACAAGGCATATGGAAGCATCATTAGTCCCTGCACACACCAGCCCTTTTGTGATTTTTGCTTTGGCTTACACTGTTCTTTTCGCCTAAATTTCATTTATACTCTCCTGGCAAACTCATATGAAGATTTTACAACCCTACCAGGATACCACATTTTTTTTCTGAAACTTTCCCATACTTAGTTTTTCTTTTGCTCTTGGTTTTGCTTCTGCTTCCATTATAACCATATTCATTCTGCTTCCTTGCCTAACTCTTGGGTTTCTGAGAACTTTGGCTGGGATGTTGCTAATTCTAGAGTCCCAACACTTACCTAATAAAGATCCACATAGAGGTTCTTAGTAGAATAAGCAAAAACCTTCATTAAATATTTTTAAAATCCCAATAGAATAGTGGATGTTCTAAGATGTAAAGGTTTAAACTAAGTTCAGGTCATGGTGGCTAAGGTTATTCAAATCATGTCAAGAGGGACACAGTTCTCTGCCTACTACTTCCTGTTACTGACCTATTTTGGGCTGTGCCCTTCTCACGGCCCTAGGGAGAATCACTAGCTCATTAATACTCCACGGTTCTAATTACTCTCCAGTCGTTTTCTGATACTAGTCAGGACGCCTTCTGCCAGTGTATAACGAAGCAAAGCCAATGGGCCTCTAGGGAAAAACTGTTCCATCGGCAGCTGTATTGACCCCAAAATGAATTCCCACTGCAGCTCTCATAGTGACCTGGATGTTTGTTAAAAGAATCAATGCCGTTATTACTCCATTACATTTGTAAGATGAATGCTCTAATAGGAGAAGGGTTTTATGCTAGGGGACAGAGCAACCATGGCTCCAGGGAAGGAACATAAGCTGCTGCCTGAGACAACGCAGGGGAGGTTTAAAAAAAACAAACCTGGTGAGATTCTATATTCCCTGTTATCTCTGCTCTTCCCTTCCATGGGATATTCCTCAATGTTCTCACAGCCCCATTCTAGGCCTGGAGTCTCTCCCAGGATAATCTTGTCCACTCCCAAACTTCTGTTATCACCTGTGTGATGACAACTCTCAAATCTCCACCCCTAGCTCAACTCTCTTTCCTGGGCTCCCAGCTGCTCCCCCTGCCCCAGGCATTCCATTCAGGTGTCCCACAGCAGGTCAAGGGTAAGGGTCTAAACAGAGCCCGCCATGCCTGTGTTCCCCCTCTCTGCGAAGCACATCAACACCACCATCCCACTGGCTCTCCTGGGCATCAGCTATGCCTGCCTTGTTTCTCAATGGCCATGCCATGGTTATGTTACTGTCCCATGTAAGACTCTTTAATAGCTCTCTGTTAGCCTTAAGATGATGTACAAAGAGCTCTCTTTCTTTAAAATCGTTTTCCTATTTATTTCTTCAGCCTTACTTATCAGTGTTCCCTTGGACTTCAGAAGAATTTTCAGAGGAACACACAGACCTCTCTCTCATCACTGCAAACATTAGACTGTAAAGTCAGTGAGGGGAACAGATTCTATCTCTTTTGTAATGGTTCTATCCCCAGTATTAAGTCCAGTATGTTATAAGTTGATGACTATTTATTGAACAAGTAATATATGTAGCACAATAAATCACTATTCCCTCAGCACCACACTCTTGCCTTCAGAATAAAGCCTGGGTTCCCCAGTTTGACAGCAAAGGCATTTTGTCATAGCCTAGTTATTCTGTCTTGTCATTCACTGCATTCTTCATGCTCCCTATCCTAAATGGTTGGGCTAAGTCTGAACAAAAGGAGACCCATCCTTAGCTCTGCAGCCCTCTGCCTTGAGAAGCTCAGGCTGTAAAATCCTACTTGAGGACACCACTCCCTCCTCACCTCCATCTATGTACTGGCAGACCTGTGTGAAGTCATGTCACCTTTTAAGAGCCTTGTTTCCCTATTTACAAATCAACACAGGGAAGTTGAAGGATGTAAACAACCTTGCTCTTCATAGGTATGCAAAATATGTTCTTATTTTATTTTATAGAGGATAAAACAGAATAAAACCTATCAAAACAAACCAGTATAAGAAATACAGAACTTCAAAAAACATTATAAAATCAACAATAGTTACCATAATGCCTTTTGATGTCTTCAAAATGGCTGCAGATAACTTCGGACATAGTAAAAATCAAACAGAACAGAATAGAATAGAAACAATACAAACAAAATAATGAACATAATAAAGGGCTTCAAAACAAGCTAAGAATAAATCCAAAATTGCTACCATAATATTTCTTGCTACCTTTGAATTAGGTGCTCATGCCATTGGATTTGACTTAATCAAACAAAATAAAACCCAACCCTACAAAACAATGGAAATGATACAGGACTTCACAGGGAATCAACAATGGCTGCAACCCTCAGAAGAAAATCCCCCCCTCCACTGGCCCTAGACCTGCAATGTTAGTGAAACACCAAAGCACCACAAGCATCCAATTGCATTTCACCTCCATAGCTATCATCACTGTGTTTCTCTAGATAATCTAGTCACTTGCAGCAGGGGTGGATTGGTGCTTCTTGTTTGCCAGCCTGCGTGTCAAAAGGGCTGGGGTCTGTCTGTTCCAGTCCAGTGGTGGCTCATGCATGCGCTGGTCCCAGACTGGGCTTGCTTCCTGGTGTGGCCTTCTTCTCTACCCCTAGTCCCCAATGGCGGATTCACAGGGAGAGGTTGGAGTCTGTCTGTTCTAGTCCAGCAGTGGCCCACACATCCCAAAATGTGTTCTAATCACTTTTGTATTCTCCATATCTAGAACTGTCCCATTGCATAGCAAGTGCTTAATACATCTTTGTTGAATGAATATGTTAAATAAAATAATTTTTTCTGGCACAAAAATTCAAATAAAAACATTAAAATATTTATGTTTCCTGTGGTCACAATCTGTACTTCATATTTAGATGAAACAGGAAGTTGGGATGAGTTGGGCCTTCATGTAATAAGCTTCTATTCCACCACCACAAAGCTATCCCTATGAAATCAGCCAGTTCCATGTAAAGGTCCATAACTCTAGAAAAGTTCTGTCAAAGCTGTTTGATGCTAAGCTTTGCTAAAACCACACTTCTGATTACAATTTTCAAAGATGTCTACGTGAACTTATGTGATTATTTCTTAGTGCCTATATTGGCTATCATAGCATCTTCCCCAAACTCATGTTTGCCTGGGCCTTAGAATACGATCTTATTTAAAAACAGGTCTTCGAAGTATAATTAGTTAAGAAAAAGTCATATTGGATTGGGGGATGCCTAGTTCAGTACTGGTGTCCCTATAAAACAAACACAGACAGGGAGACTGGGAGGAAATGCCACGATGAAAGCGATTGATTGGAGTGATAGGTCTACAAGCCAGAGAATGCCAAGGATTGTGGGTAGCCACCAGAAACTAAGAGAGAAGTACCCATTCTCCCTGAAAGCACCCGGAAGGCATCAACAGTGCAAACACTTTAAATTCGGACAACTAGTCTCCAAAACTGTCATAATTTATTTTTGTTATTTTAATCTACCCAATTTGTGATAAACCGTTATAGCAGTCCTAAAAATCCAGTACACTGCCATAAAACCCCAAACTTCATATAAGGTCTTCTTGCTTATTCCAGGAAAAATAATTATAAAACTGACTTCGGAGATAAGTTTTCTGGAATGAGGTGTTCCCATTTTAAATTCTGTAGACAGTGGAACTGCTGCCCTGTGCCCCTTTTCTGGTAAGCAGCCTGTGTCTGACTCTCATCAGGCTAAGTCCCTGGGGAGGTGCTATCTCCACTCTGCCCATCAGCCAGAGGCAGGAACTCCAGCCAGTTGGGCTCTGTGCTGCTCTATTTGGCTCAGTGAAAGCTGCTCCCTTCAGATGGTAACTGCCTTTACTTAGTGGAACGTGTTTTACATCTACATTCTGGACAGGGCTGATTCAAAGCTCTATCATCATTTTGTGTCATATCCTGTAATAAAAATCTTCAGAAATATTTCCAAATATTTCACAGAACAAAAGTTCCACAGTGTTATGTAACAGGAGAAAAAAGCAATTGGGAGAGCTCTTTGTGGATCTGTCTTTAGCAAGTCACTTAGCCTCAGGTGCCTTATCTGTAAAAAAGGAACTATAACCAATTGTCCTGTTATAACAGATTGCTAAGAGGATTGATTTTAAACATCCCCATGCCTCCCAAAAAACTAGTACATGAATGTCTACAACATCACCATTCATGACAGCCAAAAAGTAGAAACATCTCAAAAGCCCATCAACTGATGAATGGCTACACAAAATGCGATATATCCATGAAACAGACTATTATTCATCATATAAGTGAGTGAAACACTGATGTATTATTTTGATGAGCCTCCAAAATAGTGAGCTACTCATGAAAGACCACAGTTTGTATGCTTTAATTTACATGAAATGTCTGGAATAGGCAGATCCACAAAGCAGTGATTGCCTAGGAGTGAGCAGGGGAACAGGAATAGACAGTGACTACTGATCAGTATGGCACTTTCTTGTGGGGTAATGACAGATTTTTAAAATAAGATTGCAGTAATGGTCTCACAACCCTGTGAATACGAAAAACCACTTAATTGTATGCATTAAGTGAGAGGGTTTTACAGCAGGTAAAATATATCTCAGTAAAACTGTAAACATATACTCACTCTGACGTTTCCTCAGTCATCATATGACCCACTGGTTCCACCTGTAGGTATATACTGTACAGAAATGTCAACATAAGGGAGAATGAGGGGACTGACTGGGTTCCCATAAAGAATAAAACTGTCTGCATGTCTTCCTGTAGATAGCAAGAGACTCTTAGGGGAAAAACAAAGCAAAACCCAAAAAACCATCAATATATATCCATGCATAAATAAACCTTATACATAAATGCTCACAGCACTGTCCATAATAGCCAAAAAAACTGGAAAAAATACAAATGCCTATCAACTGATTAATCAATAAAATGTGGACTATCCTAAACAATGGAATATTATTTGGCACTAAAAAGAATAAAGCATCGATACATTATGATATATATTAATTTTAAAAACATTATGCTAAGTGAAAATATGTCAGATTCCACTACACAAAATGTCTATAATTGCTAAATATGGAGATATAAAGTACATTAGTGGTTGCTTATGTATGGGATAAGGGTGAAGGAACAGGAAATAACTGCCAATTCATATGGTGCTTGTTTTGGGGATGATAAAAATGTTCTGAAATTAGACTGAGGTAATGGTTCTGCAGCTGTGTGTACGTACTGAAAAACTTGGACTAGTACACTTTGAATAGGTTTTTAAGAAACACACAGCCCTTTGCAAACTATGAAGAGTTAGGCATATGCAGGAGAGTAATAGCAAGTCATCCATTAAAGGACATTTGACATTTATTTTTTAATGTCATTTTTGAAACAAAACTTGCACTTAGCCAACACAAAGTCCTTGTAACATTGTGCTCCTCAGTGAAGAAAGAGTCTCTTCAGTACCTCCTGAACTTCCTGATCACCTTTTTTCAACCTCACTCTTTAGGTTTTTACCCCACAATCACAGCAGGCAAGTATAAATTTCAGTAAAAGAAAACAGAACATAATTTGGAGGCAAAAAGCTCAAGTGGACTGAAATTCTCTCTCTCAGTGAATGAACTTCATGCACTTGACAGAAGCCGGGACACTGGGTACCAGGCCCAGTTTTACCACTAACTAGTTGTGAAATCCTGCACAGGTCTCTCTGAAGTGCAGTTCATACCTACCAATCTAGGATAATTCTTGGCCTGCCTATCTGTCTCAGTGGGTTGTTTTTAAGAGGTAAGTGAGATAAGGGTATAAAAATAAACCTGTGTATATGCATAAAATGTTAATAGAATTTGTTTTTATTATCCTTCAAGGGAAGGAAAAAGTGCTACAAATAAAGGACAACATAATAAATGAAGTGTGCCTAAGTAGTTTTTAGTATCAGATTGTCATAATGACGTATCTTGGGTCATTAGGGTCAGTTACATAGCAAAAAGAAAATGGAGGTGTCCAGACTACCGGCTTGGGCTTCTATCTCTATGTCTAGACTAATGATAATGCCCACAAATGTTGAGTCAATTTGTTTTCTTTTAAGCAGGATTTTATTTTTTCCTTTTCTTCCAGGCCTCTTTTTAAGTCCTACAAAATCACTCCCCTTCCTTTCTACAATCACCCCTGGGAAGCCTGCCCAACATACAAACACTCCTCCTACCTTTTTGCAAAACTCTAGAACAGGAAAGCTCTGAAGGATTGCAGCAGAGGATCTCAGCCTAGGCCGGCCCAGCCATCCACTGGCTAGCGATAACGGGCAGGAAAGGGGAGGCTGGCGGGAGTTTCTGGAAAAGATGACTGGCCAAATAATGACTAGTTCCCTTATCTCAATGGCCTTTTTATCTTTATTCCTTCCCAAAACAATCCCCACCCTCAAGACTGTGGGTATCAGAACCCATACAGTGGTAGCCCACTTATTGGCACCTTGGTTGGATGCAGAGCCTGGTTCTCTTAACTGAGAGCTCTGTGGCCTTGGACACACTAATGAACTACTACAGTTGTCATTTGTTTGACAAAGATAATACACATTTCATACGGCTGCTCTAATGATCAGCAATCATTTTATAACATTCAGCACAGTACTAGTGGTTCTTAATGCTTCTCTTCTGGAGTACACATGGAGCTGGTTAAGAGCCTGAGACTGTCCATGAAGTATGAATTGCTTTCCAAGCCACACTGGATGCTTAGAAGGCAAACACTGCTGTTTTAGTTATAATTACATCCTGTATGGAATTGTATGGAGGACTAATGAGACCCAAAAAGATAATGTTGATTATAATAATCACAGTTGCACCTTACTAAGCACCTACTATGTCTACTCTACACACACACACACACACACACACACACACTCAATGAAGAAGCACAGAGAAGCTAATGAACTCTGGAATATATAACTAGAAAGTGGTAAAGCCTAGATCTGAAAAAAACTCTGTCTTTATAAGTTTTATGGTACTGGCAATTGAACCTCCTCCTGCATGGCAGACAAGTGTATTTCTGATCTATATACCCGGCCCTTTTAAAAAACTTCACTTTGAATCAAGGCCAATCTTCCAACCAGGGTTGGCTGTGGCTAGGTTAATTACTCAAGAGCAAACACATATTAGCATAGCAATTGACTTTTATTGAAGAAGATAAACTTGTTGCCAGCGATAAAATTTTTATAATACACAAAAATTCATTTTGAGATAGGGTCTCACTAAAATGCCCAGGTTGGCCTCAACTTTCCACGTTTTACAGGTGTGCACCCCTGTGCTTCTCAGTTTTCCTGTGTAGGGGAATGAGATCCCTTTGAGGTGAACAGTATTAACTTGATGGGAGGAAAGTCAAGAAACCAAATGAAGGTCTAGGCCTGGGTTTACTGCTGGTTGGCTGAGTGATTTAGGCACATCATTTTCATCTTCCTGTGACTTACTTTGTCCATAAAGGAAAGAACTTGGATTAGATCAAATAATCTTTGAAAACTTAAATACAGAAAGGGGATCCCAACGAATATCTGATCAATTATATTTACAGAGTGACTCAGATTAAGATCCACTGGTTTTAACAATTCTTGGTTTTGACTGCTGGGGTAGAGGTAGAAGGTTAGAGTCTGCTTAAAGTTAAATGATAAAGCAGCCTCTGAAAGCTAAGTGAAAAAAGAAGTCCCATAACTTTTGCTTATAGCATCAAAATTATAAATTAAAAACCATTTTTTCACTGGAACAATGTTTGTTCAAAGGAACAATGTGTAACATAAAGAATCCTGAGGTGTTTGTTTTAGAAGCATGGGAGTCCACATCTGAAACTATTTTACTATAAAGCCTTGGGAAATACTTTTATTGTTGTTACTGCTTTTAGAGACAGGGTCTTACAATGCAGTTGAGGCTGGCCTTGAACTTGTGGGCAATTCTCCTGCCTTAGTCTCCCCAAATGTTGGGATTATAGGTGTGTACCACCATGCCCAGCCAGGAAGAACTTTTCATCTCTTCATGTATCTCATTTCCCACATTTTCAAATGTCAAAGGGAATGCCTACAGGTTTTTGTTTTTAGGATTTGGTGAGATGAAATGTAAGTAAATATTAACTCTATAAAGATCGTAACTCAATAGGAACTCAATAAATGGTTGTAGGCTTGACACTTGTCTCATTATTTATTCTCAGAAGTAGAATGATAGCAAAATTCTAAGGGTTCGAGTGGGGAGAAGGTGACTGATGAAAGGACTCTGAGAATAGAATGTATAGGATCCTAAGGGGTAAGTACTCCCTGCAGAAACAAGGATCAGCTAGCTAGCTGGATATACAGAATTCTAAAAAATGAGAGTACAAGACAGACCTTGAGGGCAAGATTGCTCCAGGTCATTCTGACAAGCTTGACATTTTTAAAGCAGGAATAATCCTCAAAATATTCTACATGCCATAATTAGATGAGCAATTCATAACTTTTAGGACAAACACAAAATGGTCTCATTCTGCACAGTGACTTGCATAGCAATTAAAAGAGTCCTTGGAGTCCAAGTCCTCACCTGTTACAGCTACTTCTCCATCCTTACTTCTCAGCTACAGCTGAAGAAACTGACCCCCCAAAATGAGACTGCTCATCCAACCAAGGTAAAGAACCCTAGAATCATGATTCCAATCTTTTAGTCTAGAGCTTGGTTCCCTGTACCCAAGGAAAACTGTCTCATTGTGAATGAGGATGTATTTTTCTATAATATGTGCCTGTGTGTCTGAACCGAGTCATGAGGTCTGCTCGCCAGGACATTGGCTGACTGAAAAGTTATTTTATTATGAGTTTATGATGGTAAGTAAACATGCTGGATCAAACTATCAAAGGCTACCATAAATAATTTTCCTAGTTCAAAAACATAAGTTTCCTAGTGTTTATAAAACAAAACAACTATAAAACAGGAAGAGAGAGGCGGCAGTCACATGAGATCCCATGAGACCTTTGTGCAACTATGACTCCCCACCCACTCCAAGAATCTGAGAAAGAACCTCTCAGAGCTTGGGAGGGCCAAGCCAGAACATCCTGACCTTGGTGCATATGATCTCCTGGTATCCGTTAGCAGAAATTGATTCTGTGAAGGGCACAGAGGAAAGGGAGTGAGTGGTTGCAACTCAGTGGCAAGGCATAGTCCCTACTGGCATACCCTTACAGAACTTTCTTGGCCCTGAAGCATCTCACTTTAGCAATGCAAATGCCTTGTCCTCTAGTTAGAGTTAATCCTACCTTCTTCTACACCTTTTAGAGTACTTAATTTTGCCATTTATTGTGGTTGGGAATTCACAAATTCACATAAAATGGGACTGTGAGCTGTTAGAAGCCAGGGTCTAGATCATCCCTGTTTTGCCGGAAGTGTCCAACACAATGTTCTGTGCCTTGTAAACTACTGGGATTTGAACAAGAAGGTATTCAATAAACAAGCTATGGCAGTAAGTCAGAATCTTTCCTCTCTGGGTCAGGATCTAAATGTAAACTCTTCTTTAGGGTAGAAAGAATTGTTCTCAGTGAGATTTCCTGGCTTGTGTTTCTATATAGCTTTGGACAGTAAATCTATATTTAGTCATGTACTGTCCTGTTCATTTCAGAGAGATCAAGTTATAAGCTTTGGTTATAAGCTATGTATCTTACATTATCTGATCTACCAGACACCTCAGATGTTGCAAACCTTTCTGATTCTCCCTTGTGTGGGACCTGGATTGGCTAGGTGATCCTCTTTTCTCTTCTCTTTTCTTCCTTTCTTTTTGCCTTTTTGAGACAGGGTTTTGCTATGCAGTTCAGGCTAGCCTTGAGCTCACTTTGTAGCCCAGGCTGGCCTTGACCTTGCAGCAATCCTTCTGCCTCAGCCTCCCAAGTGCTGGGATTATAAGTGTGTTTCACCACATCCAGTGATCCTCCTCATTTGGAATAAAGCATTCCTGTCACTTTCTTAGGGTCATCAGTATTTACTGTAGGTACTAAGAGCTTCAGGCCAGGCCAAAATGGCAGATCTTGTCCTTGCTGTATGAGTTTACATTGCACTTGGAAAGAGCACGTTTACAGGGCAGCACCTCTACCCTCCCCCAAGAAATGCTGGGAATTCATTGGGAATCAATCAGTGTTCACTGGGTACCATAAGTTAGTATTTTACCAGTGCATATGATCCTTACAATCTTTCCATAAAAATATATCACTGTGTTTGTAAGTGGATCAGCCTGAATGGTGAAGCTGCGGTTCTAAGAGCCCCAGCTTTGCTTGGGAAATTAAGTGATCTGCAGCATTACCAGAAGGGGAACTTCAGCTTCTGGAGAGGCAGTGTGGTAAAGGGAATTGAAACATGGGCTTTGGAGCCTGAATCTCAGTTTATGCCTGTGAAACGTGGGCATGGTATCTGAATCCGACATTCCCAATCTGTAATGTTTGTAAAATTGCTACCTATAGAGTAGTTCTGGGGTATAAGAAATGCCATAATCTCCATTTCAGTGTTCTATAAATGGTAGTTCTCCCTTGTACTCCACTGTGAGAGGAACTCAGGGTGGGGGAAGACCTTGAACTCAGTGTATCCAAACCTTCAAGGTTTGACTAGAGCAGTTTATCCCAGAGGGTGCAAATGTGGTTAACTGACTTTTGAAGTAAGCAGAGGACTGCAGGGGCAGAGAGACCAGTAGAATTCAACATGTAGCTCTTAGCTCTTTTTTCAGCCACTGCATTCAGTTCTGGAGCTACAACAATCTCATGGTTTCACATCTCCAGCTTCTCTACTCATCTTCCAGTCTTGCCTATTGATACCTCGGCATCTCAAGGTATTTTTTTTAGTGAGGGTCCAAAAGGAGTGTCTTTATAATACTACACTAAACACACTAAACACACTATGTGTACTGAGCAGGGATGCCAAGGCATGTTATCAGACTAGAATGGCAGTTGGTAAACTATGCTCTGTTAGTCATAAGCTTGCTACCCCTTGACTAAAAGTTCTCATTCTGTTTCATATAGTTGTGTCCTCTTTCACAATACCGGCATCTAATCTAAATTTATCACGAATGGGACATAAGTCAACTGAAACCAAAAGCAGTGATTGCCAGATTTATGCACTGAAATAGGAAGAGTCATTTTAAAGCTCCTACAGGTACTTTTATAAAAAATCATGTTCATGTTCATTATAGCACATCTTGGGCACAAGCAGCATGGTTCTATGAAGTTCTCTAGGAAGTCTAATGTTATGACTGAAAAATATCTCAGTTACTATGGACACGTTCTTTTGATAAAATAATGTTTTCACGTGTGTATGAAAGCTTTTCTAATTTGTTTTAATATCAATCAATACAAAAATGGCCTGCTGGGATTATGCTGAATCTATAGATCAAATTGGAGAGGAGTGATATATCAAAAGTATTGAGCCTTCTACTCAACATGGGATAACGCTCCCTTTATTGGGCCTTCTATAATTTCTCCCAGTCTTGTTCTGTTATTTTCTGGATAGGTATCTAATATTTTTATTATTGATTCCTAAGTATTTTTTGATGCTATTATAAAAAGAATTAAAAATTATTTCCCAATTGTAGGTTGTTGTCTACAACTTTGACATTTCCAACCCCGAAAAATTGGCAGGGCAGTAATCTACAAATCCATTTAACACATACAGAGACTGAGAAGTGATTTTAGTAAGTGTTATCAACTACTAGGATGCACCCAGCCAGGGCAAAAATCTGTAACTTCTTCACACCAAGGTGAGGGTTCATTCCATTATGCAGTTCCATGTGAAGGTTAGCAGGCAGATGAGAAGCATATGCTTTATAAATTACAAAGGGCTACATAAGTATTCAGCAGAACTAAGAACTATATTTGGGACTAAAAGAGACCTTTCCTTTCCAGCCTACCTGACCTAAATAACTTTCTAGCTACTCCTTATCACATTATCAGGGCTTATCTTCATCAAAGCACTTACTGCTATCATTCAACCTTTTTTTTTATCTGTATCTTTCTTCTTGACTGTAACAGCCTGAGCCTCACATATCCTGTTCCCCATTAATGCCTCAGAGGGTGGTGATCATAAAACACACCCCTACACCTCCCGAGTGGGAAGCATAACTGACAGTCCTGGCTGCCAGTGTTCTGCCTCCCTTCAACTCCCCATGTTCATAAGGAGGCTGCGCCTCTTGTGAGCTGCTCTAACCTAGGCCCGTGCCTGTGAGAAATGGGACTTAACAGCAGACTTTGGCTGTGAGCTTGCATTGACTGACCTGGTCTGCCTGTTTTAGCACTGTGCTGTAGCCTAACCCTCCTGTCTTCTGTCCTCTACAGGTGTCAGACCCACACTCTGCTGTGAAAGCACCCATTCTTCTCTGGCTCCTCTCTCCATTCAGTACATGACATGAGTGAACTCTTCTCAGAGAATCCAAACTGACATAGCTGGATTCTAAAAACAGCGCTGAAGAACAAACAATTGCCTCTCAGCCTCCACCCAAATGTACGCATCAATGGCCCAGTCCTGAGTAGCCTCAGGACTCAGAATTACTGTATGTGGGCTCTAGTGGGCTTGAAAACATCAGCCTGAGATTCAGAGTGAACTAGTCATGGTTTAGGTCAATGGCAAAAGCTGGCTTTGTATAAAATTAACAATGATAAGCTCTGTAACAGTCTACCTAACAAATCCCCTTGCATAATTATTAGGAAAAAATAAAGAACTCTGTACTACCTTCTTAGAGAAATGCAGGGATAGCAGCAATGCTGGTAAGGGCAGAGACACCATCACAAAAGAGTAGAAATGGCAAACAGTCTTTTTTCAGGTCCCTGGTCCCTTTTTCCAGGCCTGGCTAAAGTTCCTATATAGGCAACGTGACAGTCTGAGGCAAGAACATATACCAACAATTACAATGTACAATTTAATAGATAAGAACATGGATTCAAGACTATCTGGGTCTGAATTATTGCTCCTGCACTCAATAGCTGTATGAACTAGGGAAAATTAATTTTTTTGCCTCTGTTTCCTTACTTGTAAAATGCTAACAATATTTTTAATGAGTTAAGATCTGTTAAGTTGCTTAGAACACTGTCTGCGATGCAGTAAATTCTTTATAAATGTTAGCTTTTATTATTAGTAGTAGTGCATTTAAAGAGACACCTGTGAGGTGGGGGTGTGGCTCAATCACAGAGTACTTGCCTAGCATGCAGGAAGCCCTGTGTTCCATCTTTAGTGAAAGAAAGGAAGGGAAGAAGAAAGTACCTTTGTTTCTGAGTACCCCAATAATTTAAGTATAATGTAATCAAATCAGTAAAGTCATCAAGGTTTAAATGGTTAACATATTAATCACACAAAGTAAAAAAGGTGATAGCCTTTGTTTAGGCTATCTTAGTTTTAAAGAGTACATCTATTCAAAGGGCTATGTAAGCAGGGCCGTTAGGCTATGCTTGTGGTCCCAGTTACTCCGGAGGCTGAGGACAGAGGACTGCTTGAGCCCGGACATTCAAGAGCATCCTGGACAGCACAGTGAGACCCTGTCTCAAAAATCAATCAGTCAAAGGGCTATCATTGTGAAGCCCACAGAGAAGGCGGTAAAAATTTACTAATATGTACGTGCCATGTACTAAACACTGCTAATACTTTAAATGAGTTCTTATTTGATCTTTATAGTTATCTTGTGAAGAATATTGTTTTTATTTTACTGACTCAGATCTTGTGGCAGATCTAACTTACTGGAAACCATGTTAGGATTAAAACTGTTAATGTTGTTTGTGGGTTCCTGATTCTAAGACCCCATGCATTAAATTGGCCTTTTAAGCCAATGTGTATGTATACGAGTGCTTTCTACATCATGTGGCCTTCTTATACAAGTGCAAGGTAGTGTTACTGCAACATCACTTAGAACACTGACCAAAAGTCAAGAAACCTGTGTTTTCAATCTGGTCTTGTCAATTAGCTGTATGACTTTGAAAAAATTAACTCCCTCTCTTGACCTCCAGATATACTGTCATTTAAGGAGTCTGGAACTAAACTCTCTCCAGGGACCTTTGAAGATCTCATATTCTAGAAGTTCTCATACTATAAAACCTATCCCCTCTGTCTTGGCTGGGTGTTTGGGCCAATATGATTCACCAGCTATGAAGAATTTTGTTCACTGACCTTATCCAGAAAATAGCTGAGGTGGTGAATAGAAGCAAATAGTAAAGAAATGACAGATATATAAAAATAAAATCTAGATTATTAGAATTACCCTATCTCTTCATCCTGGCTAGTACATCATGCATTTTTTACTTGTTTTTTTGTTTTTCATTATACTTATCATTTTTTTTTTTTTTGGTATACAGAATTTCAGGTATCTCAGCCTCTAATTATACTGTTAGAATTAAAGTTAGAATATTTTTGATGCTTCTTTTCTGTCCCTCCCAACAATAACCTTCTCAAAACAATAATATTTGGAAATAAGTTGGAAGTTTCAAAAACAAATTTTGTGCAAATATTTACAAAGTTATATCTAAACATGGCAGTGTAACTAATTCAAGTAAATTACTTGACAGGGTATTTATCGGAAAGCTATTTATTGGCTTTCTACTATTGTGGTAAAGCTGAAAGGTAGAAAAGAGAAAGGGTGAGACATATTCTTACTGTCTTCCACAAGCTTCCTCCCCCATTTCCAAACTCTATGCTCCAGCCCAGCAAATTGTTTCTACTTCCCTAAACCTCTGGGAACTTAGGCAGCACCCCAGAGAAAGTAAGAGAAAGTTGAATTAATTGAGAAAATACTGCATTGATCAGATATACCCTACCTGAGTTAATTAAAACTTCTATTTCTGTAATTGGTGCTTGATATTGAGGCTAAATTAAGGCATTTAAAAATATTAAAATTTCAGCTGGGTGTGGTAGTTCACGTCTGTAATTCCAGCACTTGAGGTAAGAGGGTCACTGCGAGTTCAAGGCTAGCTGGGGCTATCTAGTGAGTTCAGGGCCAGCCTGGAATACACAGTGAGACCCTGTTTCAAAAATAAGTTTTTTAAACAAAATTTCACACTTGAGGTTTATCTCTATTTTTCTTTATCTGATAGATGTATCTTGGAAAAGAGGCAGGCATACTGCCATTTAAAAGCACATAAATCTTTTTTTTTTTTTTTTTTAAAGCACATAAATCTTGCTGAAACGAAAGGGAAAGAGTCACTAAGACAAGTTCTGATTGCAGCCTGGCAGAGACAGAGCGTAAATTGAACAAAGCTCAGGAATTACTGAAAGGCAGTTTGTGTCTTATGCTCTTTTCTAACCCTAGTCTGTAGGACAGGACCTGGCAAAACCAGGTATTCTATGGTGTGTGCTAAATGAGTAAACACAGAACAGAAACTGGGGCAGCAAAGTCCGAGAGGAAGGAGCATGTTCAGGGAGAAGCAGAAGCGGTTTTTCTTCAGAAATGCAGGCAGACAGACCACGGGCAACCCAGAAGTCTCCGAGTGGGCAGGCAGACTCTGGCCACTGGCTTAAAGTCTGGAAAGACTGGCCTGTGAGAGATACTAAAAATAAAAGCAGGACAGGGGCCAATCCTGGGCGGAATTTGAGACTGCAGGCCGGTTCACTGGGCAAAGGCAGATCAGGAAAGTGAGACAAAACCCCACCTTTGACTCTCAGAAACACCTATACCAGGGCCAGAACTGAGTCAAACAATCAAAGGATCCTGGAGCAGTGATGAGGGTCTGGGGTGGGCTAAACTTGGGAGCAGAGTTCAAAGGCCTTGGGCTATGCGTGTAGAAGCAGAAGCAGGGGCTGAGGACTAGGTGTTTTTGATACCGGCATCACTTCCAGGTCATTCGACATTTCTCTGGCTCCTACTGGATGGATTGTTTAAACACTGTCTCCTTTATCTTTCCATTTGTGCACTCTAGAAATGTATCAATGTAGAGTCTCTAAACAAAGTAAACTTTTAAAAATCTGATTACCTTTAGCTTTAAGAAAATGACTATTTTTCTCCTCCAGGCTTTTCATTTTGTAGTAGAGCAACAAAAATTTCCATAGCTCAGCCTTGTCTGTGAGTCCCTGTTTTGAAATATCTGCCATGAGCCAATCTATCCACAGTATGTGGTCCAGGCTTCTCAGATAAGCATCTGGGTCCAGCTCCACTTTCAGCACTGGACGCTCTCTCTTGTAATATTCAAAGTGGCTCCCTCTTACCTGTTCATATATTGCTTTGCATGCATGACTTAGCTAAAAGATAACACTTAAAATAAGTTTTTAAAAAATCACTTCTAGTCTATTGTTGAAGGAAGTGAGATCTATGCAGTGAATCAGTAACAAAGCTAAAATTTTAAACCAGGGCTTTGAGTCCCAATTTAGATCCTACAGACAGATGACCATATCTACTGATTTTGTAGCACTGAGAATCTTGTGAATAGTTACCCACAACTGGATATTTAATAAAAATCAAGATCTCCAAGGAACCAATATTTATGAAATATTTAAGGGAAGGCAACCTCACCAAATTTTTAGTAGACAAAAGATGGGGAAGAGATAAGAGTTTATATTTACTGTTTAATACAAACTTCTAATTCTACCTTCAGTCCAAAATTAGGGCTATGGGATCTGCTCTGGAACCAATCCAACAATCATTTATTGCCTTCTTTCATTAAGAACAACCAGAAGCCATCAAAGCATCAAAAAATAAAAAGAAAGAAAGAAGAGAGGAGAGAATGGGGTGGGGATAGAGAAGAAGACAGGTGAAGAGAGGGAAGAGAAGCCAGGTGTAGTGACCCTCAAAGGTACTCTCAGGAGGCTGAGGTAGGAGAATCACTCTCAAATTTAAGGGCAGCCTTGGGTATATAGCGAGCTCATGGCCAGTCCGAATTATGATAAGACCCTCTCACAAACAAACAGACACACAAGCAAACCAACCAATAACTGGGGGTGGGGGGTGGAGAAAGAAAAGAAAAGGGAACAAAGGAGAGGGTGATGTCTTTCATCTGGAAGCTACCCGAAGCTGCTGGTGTTGAGGACTTGGGATAAGATGCTCTCATCTCTAACAGTCTGTGGGGTTTTGGCAGGTAACACTAGACATAATCTATGCTGGCTGGCTGGCTGGCTGAGGAGGTGAGGGGGAGTGTCTGGTATAAAAGGCACAGCAGGAAGAAAGATCAAGGCTTAGAATGAAGATAGTAGGGTCAGGTTTCTCCCTGTCTCCTTTTCCTCCTCCAGATTTTGGCCTTTTCTGAAGGTCAGGGCTGGGGCCTGCTTTAGGACAATGCAGAAGAGTCCATAGGGATTTTATGAAGTTCATTTTCCAACGTGAGGCCTGCTCTGGGTTGAGTGACCCAGCTGTAAACAAACAAACAAACAAACAATTAACCAAAAGATTTAAGAGAAAGGACTGATACTTTAGGATTACTTAGCATAATACTGTTTTTTAAAGGTTTGGTGATTTCAGATCTGGCTGAAAATTGGTCTGGATGTTTATTTTCTTCATTGTCTCAAATGGAAAAAAAAAGGGTGGGTGATTCAGAAGTCAGCCTCTGCCTCTGGGCTGGGGCCTGGGTCTGTTTCTACTCTGTTCTTTGCTCCTCAAGAGACAATGTTTCACCTCCCATATTTGCAGTTAGCTTCCAAGAAGGATCCCCAGAGGAGCTGGGAATCTGAGCTCACTTAAAACATCATAATGTAAACGGTGGGGGAGGAATTAGGGAGGAAAATGCCCTCCCAAGCATGAGAAGGGAGAAGCAAGAGGTCTCAGAAATGCTTCTTCCTTCCCCACCCTACTCCACTCCCGGTTTCTACTCTCCCACTCACTTTTGTCACGGGAGAAGACACAAGGTCACCCAAAGGCATGTGAGTGGACAGCTTGGCTCTATCACAGCCCTCCTTGCTGTCAGAAGTCCCATAGGAATAAGGAGTCCTAAACTTTAAGGCACTAATCCTCCTCCCCACCCCGATAGAGAAAAGAACTATTTGAAGATCCCCACCCTCTAGTCACATTCTTCCACTGGATGTGAAAGATTTTTAGAAAAGCATTCCTGGGGTATATTATGGCCTAGACGGGACCTGGCAGTTCAAATGTTCTGCTAGGGAGCTAGCTGGGAAACTCAAGGATTACTAGAAGTTTAAATATTTATAAAATATTTAAAGGAGGGCAGCCTCACCATATTTTTAGCAGAGAAAAGGTAGAGAAGAGATAAAGAACAGTTGGTTGGAATTCTGGGAATTCTTTATTTCACAGAATTAAGCATGTAAATACTGTGAAATTCTTGCCAAGGAGTTCAAGAAGGGAAAAGCTAAAATAGTGCGGAGGATATGGAGGAGGCTTTGGCTTTATTTCAAAATCTTCAAGAATTATAAAACAGGGCTTTTGGTGAGCTAAACTCCCTAAGCTCAAATTTACAATGGTTGGTTGGCTACACTATGACAGATCTAATATCGACCAAATTATCCAGGTAACAGCCCTCAGAGAGTAATATTAATGTATACGCAATAGCACTTTATTTTCAAAATAGTTCTCAATGATTTATAAACATCTTGTTGCTTTCCTTCTTGCTGGTTATTTTGTGACTCAACCACAGTAAACAGGTCTGTGAATGGGATTAGGACAAGTAAGAAGTCTGCATCCCTACCTCAAGAATGCAGCAGAACTGGAGTCAAGACCCAGCCCTCCCGCTTTCTGGCACACTTAGTGTCTTTGAACCTCAGTTTCCTGGCGGAGGAACAATGCCAGCAATTTCTGCCTATCTTGTTTTGTTTCTTTACACTCAAATAAGACTGCAGAAGGATTTATATATGTGAAATTCTCTATAAAGTGTCAGCTTTGAATCATATTCTGTTCACCCCCTCCTGTAAATAAAAAACCCATCTTTATCATCACAACCACTATAGGGAAAACTATGGACCTTTTCTTTGCTTTTCTCATGTAACCCTTCCCAAAACTCTGAGAACATCATTTCCATTTTACAGATGATAAAACCTCGAAGAGTCACTTATTTAACACCATACTGGGTGGGTGGGAGGCAGCTCTGGGAGACCAGTGCCGCTAGCTTGCCTGTCTGAGTGTGTGTGATGGGAGAGGTGAAGGCCCTGGGATAACTACTGAATAAGAGAAGGGATAAAAGGGGACAAATATTCAGCTTTGAAAAGTCAAAGAGTGAGGGCTTTCCTAACAGTGGATGGTTCCTGAGGACATGAATAATTCATCAAAGCTCTCTGCTGAGAGCTGGTTCTTTTTGTGTGTGGTACATCTGGTCAGGGACAGCTGCCCATAACTGGGCCACAAATATAAGGGCTTGGACTTGCCTGCTCATAAACACAGCTCAGAGAAGTTCTCTGCTCCCTTACTCTGGGGACTGAAGGTTATTTTGATTCCTAAGGTAAGGTGGGGTTCTTTTGTTTGTGTGCACACATGTAAAATAAATAAAACCAAAGTGCACATATGTGATATGAAATCTTCTTGATATTTGTTCTTGGAGCTACTTTTTCCTTCTTGAATATCATCCTAGTTTCCCTTTGAAAAAAGTTCTTTATCAAGAGGTTTGGTGTCTCTTCCAGACTCAGTTTCACTCATAGTCTGGTCTTGATCTTGTAGGTTTTATTCTAGACATTTTTGGCCGACTATGTGAGGAACTGGAGGGTGGCAGTAGAAATAAGAATCTGGGGGTGGTTAAAAAAAAGTTGAAAAGAAGACAGACTCCATCTGCTGCAAAAACTCTTCCAGCTACAAGTGAAAAACAGAAGTTCTTCAATGGGTCCCATTACAACCCTAAAAAACAAAACAAAAGGAGTAGTTGCTTGAAGGAGGCTCCTCATATGAATCTCTACAGGACCAAGCAGTGAGCAAGGATAATGGATGGAACATTTCCAGGGGATACTCCACAATAGTGTGTACAGTCCTTTGGGAAGTATGCAACTTAAGTGCTGGAAGCAAATGCACCATGCAGAAGCAGAAATACAGAGTAGAACAAAGTATTTTATTCCAATTCTATGAAAGGAAACTGAGACTTCGATCAAGTGACTTGCTCATGTAGTCAGAGTGGTAATTTGAACAAGACATCCTCACCTCCAGCCTAGACACATCAAAAGAGACTAACGACTACATCAGAGCCCTAAAACAGGGATGCAGAAAGCTTGCGGAGCTTTCAATGATATAAACAGCCTGCTGCAGCACTTGTGCAACACTGCCCTAGAAGGTACTAAATCAGGAGTATTTCAGCCCATGAATTTAAGCAATTTGGGATGCTGAATAGAGAAATGATCTAGCTGTAAAATGCCTGGTAGAAGGGGCCAGGCAGGGAGTCTGGTCTCCTGTATAGTGTCCAAAGAGGCAGAAATATCTAGGCTTGGTTCTAGCAGGTTTTTATATTTCAGGAGGTCAGTGGCACAGACAGCATGCTTAATGCAAAAAAAAGAAAAAAAAAATCAGACCTGGCTTAGACTACAATCCTGATTCTGTCATTTTCTAGCTAAGTAACCTTGGTAAGAAATCATTGCTACCTCAAATGATTTTTTATTGGGAATTTATTTGAAGTGTTTTACAGAGAAAATGCTCACTACATCACTGCTCTTCTTTCAATGGCTACTGAAGGTTTGGTATCCAGGATGCTTTCACCTATGGCAAATGCTGACCCTAAGACTCAGAGACTGGATTGTCATCAACATGCTCCAGCAAAAGGAGAGCAGAATTGCATCAAGGCAGAGTTTCAGGGTTCACACCAGGTGGGTAACCATCTGCACACAGACCAGGTTAGGGTAGGTGGACAGAGAGGATCTTTAAGTTCTGATGAGTTGAAGTGCTAGATGCAGAAAAAATGTAGTCAGTGTCCTTATTTGAAAATGGAAATAAACTTGATAAAGTGATGAAATGAAAAAAGCTTTTAGCCAAAAATAGGTGGTCAAATGTTAACTTCTGTTTTCCTCCTGAGGCTCAGCTAAGAAAATACTGGCTGAGTGACAAAATGCTAATTCCTTAGCTGATGGTTTAAGATATATAACCCATCTTTAAGAAAGCTAATAAATTAAAATGCAACTCAAGCAGCTAGATATTTAATATACCAGATTCTCCTGTGAGAAGGAATAGAAGCCTATTGTATTGCTCAAGAAGATTTTACAAAGAACCCTAAATATCAGAGACAGCTAAGATCCTTGCTCTGAAAATTAAACCATTAGACATTCAATAAAATAACCTTCGTATAAAATAAGAAGCTAAAGGCTTAAGGGAATATATTTGGTAAATGTATATATACATCGTACTGCACATGTGTTGGCAAAATACTTGTTCATTTGTCACTGTCCTAACACTGCCATTCACCTCCTCTCTGGCCTAGTGGCACATAGCATCTGCATAGCACAGGTCTGTGACTATGTGCATACCTTTCTGTCCCTTTCACGAGATTATGATTTCTGAGTGCTAGCGTGTTACTGATCATCTCTGTGGAGTCCTTGGTTATGATGAGGAATAGCACAAAATAAGTGCTCAATAAAGGTTTGTCAAATAAATAAATGAATAATGTATGGATGAACTAATGTACCTTTCTCCCAAAGAATGCAAGCCCACAGAATGTGGTTTCTATACTTTTATTATCCTTAAAGCCTAAACAGTAAGGATCCATACAATACCTTCTAAATATGTGATTTTAAAAGAAGATATTGAGATGAAGAACAATTTTTGCTATAGATCAAGAATATGTTTTTCTTGGCAAAACACCCCTAATCTCACAAGGAAATAATTCAATTAAAAGGAACTTGCATCAGGCATAGTGGCACATGCCTATAATTCCAGCACTTGGGAGGCTAAGGTAGGAGGATTGTTGCAAGTTTGAGACTAGCCTGGGTTACAAAGTGAGCTCAAGGCCAGCCTGAATTGCATAGTGAGACCTTGTCTCAAAAAAAACAAACAAACAAACAAAAAACTTGCAGCCAAACATTGTGACACATTCATAGGAGGCTGAGGCAGAGGATCACAAGTGTATATCCAACCTGGGGTCCAACCTAGCAGGACTCTGTCTCAAATAAAAAAATGAAAGGAAGGGTGATATAGCTCAGCACAGAGGTCTACTATCCAATCCCTGTTACTTAAAAAAAAAAAAAAAAAAACCAGTGATTTGCTATTTCCTAATTGCAAAGGTGTTTCTTAAACACCTTCGAGTGTTTAAGACTGGAGGATTTTTCCTTGGCTTTAATCTTCCCACCCATAACCAAACATGTATCACTGTTCATCAGGAACAAAATAAGGATGGGGGTAGAAAAATTTATGAAGTTTATAAATGACACAGACTGGGGAAAATAGGAAATTCTATACAGAAAGTAAAGATAGTTCCAAAGATCTTAAGAGTAAATGGGGACTTCTAGGAAGATTGTGGAGTGAGGAGCAGAGAAACAGCCCCTGTCATTTGTTGTCCAGACACACAGACACTGGAATATAGCAACATGACAAAGAGAAGGAGGAAAGTGAATCCATATGACCTATGAATGATCTGAAGCAAGAATGGGAGCCCACAGGGAGCGTAAAGAGACAGACTTCAATGAAGAAGGAGGTGTCAAGTTGTGCTTTTTCCCTGAGCTTGCACTCAGTGGGAGGATAGGCTCAAACCTGCAAATGCATGGGGATTACTGGTGATCCCAGAGGTCTCACAGCAAAATGCACCAGTGGAATGGAGCAGACTTGGATGGCTGGTAAGTTATTCAGGTTCAGGTGCCCCTAGGAGAGGGCCACTGAACAGCAGCTATCTTGGAGAGGCACCAACTAAGCTCAGAACTCAAAACAACTGTAGGCTGGCTCCATCTGGCAGCTTCCAGTGTTGGGGTGAGCCTGCTGAGTTCAAGGGCAGAAGGTCAGGGAGTGAATTCAAACCTGCAAGAGGCAGATGGAGTATTACAAGCTGATCAAATTGGCTTCCAGCTTCACAGCCAGAAACCAGCCTGAACTTCAGTGAAACTGAACATGCAGCCTTGCTGGAATTATGCACTACTCCAACATTAAGCTATTTGCTGGGATTAATCAACCTGGATCTGGACTTTGTCTGCCCATGTTGTCTACTACAGGCAGCAGAGACATGCCTTGAGGTAGACCATGAAAAATCAATCCAACAGGTACTAGTTGATGCAAAGAAAAATAATACAAGATTGACTGTAGTCAATGAAAAAGCAGGAGACAGTGCAAATGACATAAAAAACCTGTTCACAGAAGTCATGGCTGAAAACTTTCCAAGCAGGGAAAGAGAATGTGACATACTGATAAATGAGGTATATTGAACTCCAATTATTCATGATCAAAAAAATTTTAAAAACTGTACCAAGGCACGTAACAGTCAAGATTACAGAAGTTCGGGCTGGAGATTTAGCTCAGTGGCTTAAGCGCCTGCCTGGCAAGCATGAGGTTGTGAGTTCAATCCCTGGTACCAAAAAAAAAAAAAAAAAGATTACAGAAATTCAACACAAGAACAGAATAATAAAAGCTGTTAGAGAAAAGAAACAATCACCTATAAAGGAAAGCCCATCAAAATCACAGCAGACTTTGGAGCACAAACCCTCAGGTCAAAGAGAGCTTGGAATAGAAGAAGCTAGGAAGATGGCGGACCGATAAGTAGCAAAGTAAAGAGCCTCTCTGGGAGAAACAGCTCAGACGTTGGAGTGTGACATCAATGGAAAGGATCAGATGAAAAGAGATGGATCCTCACGGCCTAGGGGGACGCTAAAGCAGGGAAAAAGAAAGAAGGAAAGAGAAAGAGGGGGAAAAAAAAGGAAAGGAGAAGCATGGACAGAAGGCTATAGACAGATGTGCTCTCACCAGAGCCGATCCCACTGCATGTGAGGCACCACTGGAAGCTGAAGGACACATGGTCTCGGTGAGCTTGGGGATTGGTGAGCCCAAGGGTCTTGGCAGGGGTGACATGGAAGGAAGCCACAGAGCAGAGAATGGAGCCGGTGTGGAGATCTGCACTGGCCCATGGTGAGTGTGTGGAATTTAGTCCTCCCACGGGAGTGAGTGATTGGCTGGGTGACATTTTGGATTCAGGCAGGCAACCCCGGATCCAAAACTGCAGCAGCTTCAGTTATCCACTTCTAGCATAAGCAGATTGGTGAGAATTGCTGGGACTGAGTCTTACCCCTGTGCAAGATCCAATAGCCAAGGACAAAGTTTCCCCTGAAGCTATCCCACACTGGTTCTGTCTGCGAGGCACACACTACTAACCTGGTGAAGACTCACAGTGGTTGACCAGCTCAGAAGAGAGGGGCCAGCCTGCACCACCCCTGCTTGTACCTCAGTGGTCAACAGCAAACTGGGGAGGGCAACAACCCCTAGCCAGCATACTTCAGAGTAATTGTAACCAATACAGAAAGTGCCTGGGATCTCTACTATACACTTGTCTGGAAGAAACCAGAAACATGACAAGGGAAAGAAACAAATGGAAGTCTCCAGCCTCCAACCCAAACAATACTGGTTCAGGAGAGGTAAACACAGAAGAGATCAGGGGCAGCACACCTGTAGTATTGGAAGCAACATCATCTGACATCAAGAAATATCTTCGTGACATTATAGAAGAACTCAAAACAGAAATACCCATACAAGTAAAAGAAGATATAAGAAGATTAATAAAAGAAATGCTAAGCACCTCTCAAGAAGACACAGATGGAAGAATGAAGGAGCACAGAAAAAGGAGGTAAACTTTCGATGAAGATATAAAAAAAAATCTAGAATACATGAAACAGATTCAAAGAGAATACCAGGAAATTAAAAGCTCCATTGAAAGTGGCAAAACTTTTTGAAAGAAACTAAAGATAGACTATTAAAACTTGAAGACAGGTTTGCAACACGTGGTCGCAAAAGGAAAGATCTCTTAAAAATAACAAGGAACCAGGAAGTAACAATACAAAAGCTAGAAGATGACAAGAGGATCTGTAACTTAAGAATAAAAAATGTAAATGAAGAAGCGGGGTAAGCACAAATGAAATACAAAGGCTATTCACAGAAATAATTAAGGAAAACTTCTCAAGCATAGGAAAAGAAAATTATATTCAGATATATGAGGCATACAGAACTCCAGCCAGCTACAACCAAAATAGATCTATACACAGACATAAAATAATCAAGATCCCAGAAACTCAACACAAGAATAGAATATTAAAAGATATCAGAGAAAAGAAACAGATCACCTATAAAGGAAAGCCCATCAGAATCATGACAGACTTCTTGACACAAACCATCAAATCAAGAAGAGCTTGGAGTGAAGTATTCCAAGCCCTGAAAGAAAACCTCCAACCCAGATTGATGTACTCTGCAAAACTGTCTCTCAAAATTAATGGAGAAACAAGATGCTTCCATGTCAAAGAGGACCTGGGGGAGTTCGTGACCACCAATCCCACCTTACAAAAAATATTGAAGGACATTTTAGAGAGAGAAAAAAAAAATCCATGGTTTCAGGAACAGCGGCAGAGAGGCCTCACTGAATGGGGCAGACAGTGGAATGAGGGGGAAAAGTAGACAACCAACAGCAGAAAAGTAGCATGGCAGAGATGAGGCAGAGAAGGTTGGCTATAATCATTAATATAGATGGCCTCGACACACTAACAAAAAGAAACACAGGCAGAGTAGATCAGGAGATAGGGTCCATTGAGATGCTATATATAAGAAATACAATTGATCTGAAAGAGGGTTTGTGGACTGAAAGTCAAAGATGAGAAAATAATGCTCTATGTGACTGGGAACTTGAAAAAAACGGGGTAGCTCGCCCAGCAGCTGCAGATAGGTTGGAAAGACATAACACTTTTATACAATGGAGAACTACTCAGCTATAAGGAAGGAAAACCTCGAGGCTCTTGTAGGTAAAGGAATACAATTTGAGATCAGGCTCAGGGGTGAAAAGGCTCAGAACCACTTGGGTAAATAGTGAGTTGCCTCCCTAATCTAAAACTACAGGAGTTAGTGGGATACAAAATGTACAGTGCACCCTGTGAAAGTGAAAGGGGAGGAATTGTCTAAAAAGGGAAGGCAGAGGACATTGTTAAACTTGTATCATGATTTGAAACCCACATTGTGTTCATCACTCTGTTTAGACTGGTTATATTATGTTCTAGTTTGTCTAGAACAGACAGCTATTCCAAAAATAGCAGGATATACTACAGTAACCATCTTTAATTTCCTATTAACTTAATCTGAAGCCCTGTATTACTTATACTGTCTCATTATGACTGAATTTATTTGAATCTGGTTTGTTAGATCGCTGTCTTGTTTTAACTGATTTGAACCTGTTATGTTTGACAATATCAAGTCTGAGAGTATAGGCAACTACTATGAAGACAGTAAGATTCACTAGGATACCCATTCTGGTTTGACTATTACCTGCTTTTGAAGTCCTATAATGTCTTCAATGCTTTTTTTTTAATTGATTTTGTTCTGTACTGCTATGTTCAATTTTACTATGCCTGATGATATGGGCAATTCTATTGAAGATAAGAAGAGACATCATAGTAACCATTGTAGATTACCTTGCATTGTGGTTTTAAATCATGTACTATGTCCATCCTTTTGTTTTGAATGACCCAATTTTGTTTTCTTCCTCATTTGGTTTTATTCTTTTTTAAAAAAATAGTTTGGAATAAACTATTTCAAACTCTAAATGAAAACCTCCCACCCAGACTGATATACCCCACAAAACTATCTTTCTAAATTAATGGAGAAATGACATACTTCCAGGACAAAGAACACCTGAGAAAATTCCTGGCCACCAAACAAGCACTCCAAAATATCCTGAGGAAATTGTAGAAAGAGATAGGACTATAATTCCATCAACCCCAACAAAATGAATCCACTAGGCAAGACAAGCAATTGAAAAGGGGGTAAAAATGAAACCAAAAACAGAAAAATAACATGACAAGGGTAAGTCAATACATTTCAGTCATAACTATCCAGGTTAATGGTCTCAATTCACCAATTAAAAGAAACAGACTGGTAGGGTGGATCAAGAAGAAAGATTCAATGATGCGCTACATACAAGAAGCACATTTAATTCAAAAAGAAATTCGCTGGCTGAAAGTCAAAGGATGGGAAACAATATACCATGTGACAGGAACCTGGAAAAAACAGGGTAGCAATTCTGGACCACAAAGGAAAGTCAGGAGGCATAACAGTGCCCATTTTAAAATTATACTACAAAGCTTTTATGATAAAATCAGCATGGTGCTGGTAAAAAAACAGACCCAAGGATCAAGGGACAGATTAGAAGATGCAGAAACAATTCCAGACGTACTTAGACACTTTATCTTTGACAAAGGAACCAAAAGGTTCAGTAAAAGAAAGGTGCTGAAAAAACTGGCTTTCTACATACTGAACATTAAAACTATATCAATATCTTTCACCATGCACTAAACTAAAATAAAAATGGATCAAAGATCTTATTTTAAAAACAGAATCACTTAATCTTCTGGAACAGAGACTAGGTAGAACTCTTGAAGACATAGGTGTGAGTAAAGATTTTATGAACAAAACTCTGATTGCATAGGAACTATCACAAAGAATCAATAATTGGAATCTCATCTTATTAAAAAGCTTTTGCACAGTAAGAGAAACCACCCACAGAGTGAAAAGGGAACCCACAGTGTGGAAAAAAATTTTCCAGCTATTTCTCAAATATAGGGTATAAAGAACCTCCCCAAAAATCAGACCCCCAAATTTAAAGATGCAATCTAAAAATGGGCACCTGAAATGAATACATACTTCTCAGATGAAGAAGTAGAGATGGCAAATAAATCAACCAATAAACCCAGGCATGGTGGTGCACACGTGTAATCCCAGCATGTGAGAGGCTGAGGCAAGAGGGTCACTAGAGCCTAGGCTACAAAGTATGTTCAAGGCCAGCCTGAACTGCACAGTGACACCCTGTCTCAAAATGACAATAAACAAATGATCACTTGACTGGAACAGTGATATGGCATACAATAGAAAAAAAGATCAACCAATAACCCATACTGGCAGGGCTGTGGGGAAAAAGGAACCTTTCTCCACTGTCAGTATGAATGTAGACTGGTGTAACCAGTGTGGAAATCAGTGTGGAGATTTCTCAAAAAACTAAGACGACAAGTTCCATTTGACCCAGCTATCTCCCTTCTTGGTATCTTCCCAAAAAGCATCATATCACAGCGGTATATCAATGCTCATGTTTATGGCAGCACAGTTTGTATTAGCTAAATCTTGGAAATAGCTCAAATGCTCATCAACTGGTGAACTGATAAAGAAGAGATATATTTTTAATACAATGGAGTACTATTCAGCCATAAAGCAGGATAGGCCTGAGGCATTTCCAGTAAGTGGATGTACCTTAAAGCCATACTCTTTTTTTTTAAAAAAACTTATTTAAAGAAAAAAACAAAACAGAAAAAGGGTAGAAATAATACATAATTTCAAAAAAAAAAAGTAAGAAATCACTAGTTGATAAATTACATATCATCCTCTTAGAAATAGTTGTTCAAGTTATAAAAGTAAAGCATACAAAGTGGACACTTAAACAGCAAGACTGCAAACAGTTCTGTTCAACTATCCAACAAAAACTTAGTAATATGGTTCTCAATCCTACACACTTAAACATACATGCAGTTATATCCTTTAAAGCCATACTCTTAAGTGAAATTAATCAAACACGTGTAAATTAATATCACATGGTTTCTCTGGTGTGAGAAACTGAAACTGTAAAAGAACTGAAATGTATTACTGGTACTGGGAAATAGGAAGAAAATATTCAAATAAGAAGGGCAGGCCAAGTCCTCTGTGAGTTGGCACCATGGAGGGAGAACCAGATGCCAGCCAATTCTGGCATGCAGGCTAAGAGATAAGAACAGCAAAGTGCCCCACCCCAAGCCCCTATAAGCGACCAGCTGATCCAGGGAAACACAGGCTGTGATGATAGCTACTGAGTACTGTGCTTGAAGTGTTTAGTGTTTCACTCACTTTACAGGCCTAAAGCCAGTGGTCTGATCATCTATTCAGAGGATGGCAATATGCAGTGTAGCATCTATGGGGGATCTCCTTCTGAAGGTGGTGTCCATTGTTGATTCCCTATTATCTTGTTTTGAAATCTTCTATTATTTGCATTGTTTTGTTGTGTTGGTTTTTGTTCTGTTTTGTTTTGTTTGATTTTATTGTATCCATTGGAATAGGCAGCTATTTCAGAGATAACAAGATATATTATGGTAGCCATTTTGGATTTATTATTATCTTGTTTTGAAGTCTTTCACTGCATCCACTGTTTTGTTTTTATTGGTTTTGTTCTGTTCTGTTTGATTTTTACTATGTCTGGGCAGCTATTAAGACAACAAGAGGTATTATAGACCATTGTTGATTTTCTATTATCTGTTTTGAAGTCCTGTATCACACTATTTTGTTTTGACTGGCTTTATTCTGTTTTATTGTCTTTAAAATAAAAATTACAAAAACAAAAAAATAAGAAGGGGAACAAATAAGTGGGGTTAGGAAAAAAGGGACAAGAAACAAAAGAGAAGGAAAAACTGGAAATAGACCTTTTGTAATTAAGAAGGGGAAGAGGGGCAAAAGGGAGGGAAAGGGAATGGGAAAAAGCAGCAGCAAGATATTTTATGTACAAGTATAAATTCCCTATGATGAATGTTATCACTATGTATTATCTAAAATGTACTAATAAAAAAAGAGTAAATGGGGGCTCATTATGTTTCTCTAAGAAAGATACAAACAGAATCCCTATGGCAGGACATCTGGTACAGGAATGACTGAACAATTTGTACTGTACAGTACAAAATGAAAAGGTAAGCCAGCTATGGTGGCACATGCCTGTAATCCTAGCACTTGGGAGGCTGAGGCAGGAGGGTTGCCCCAAAGTCAGAGCCAGCCTGGACTACATGGGGATTGAACCCAGGGTCTTCATACTGTTGCATCCCAATCCTTTATTTTTTATTTTGAGACAGATAGGTTCTCACTAAGTTGCCCACACTTGGCTCAAACTTTTGATACTCCTGCCCCAGCCTCCCAAATAGTGAGGATTACAGAACACAG
>PVJX010005943.1:0-81388 GCA_004027295.1 Dolichotis patagonum | reverse complement strand
TCTTAGAGCAATTCTGGGCAGGCAGGAAGGGCACTGTTGCAAGAGTCTCTGGCAGCAGAGTCACAAAGGAGAGATCCAGAGGTGGTGCAGCAAACCTTTTATATTATGTGACAGATACTAAAAGTTTCCAGCCCAGCATGGTGGCACTCTGGGAGGCTGAGAAAGGAAGATGTCAAGTTTGAGCCCGGCTTGGGTAATACAGTGATTTAACAAGTTGTCTCAGTGTCTTAACATGTGTCAAAATTTAAAAAGGGCTTGGGATATAGCTCAGTGCAAAGGCCCTGGATTAAATTCCCAGTATTGCAAAAGATAAATTTAAAAATTCACACATTCAGACCATATTTTCTGTTGGATAGAATGAAGGTCCCCACAGATAATATATAAATAAATGAGTATAGCTCTGTTCCAATAAAACTTCATAAACGAAGGGGAAAAAAGGCTGGCTGTTACAGTGTAGTTTGTAATTTTTAATTCTCAAACTTAGCAGGCATCAGAGCTCAGAGGGCTTGTTCATAGTGTTGGGCATCACCCCCGGAGTTTCTTAATCTGTAGGTTGGGAGTGGGGCCTGACATCTTTCCAGGTGAATCTGTTGATAGTCTGGAAACCACTTTAATAGCTCTAAAGCCTTTGCTGTGCATCTAAAACACTTTATTCGAATGTGAACACAGCAGTTATCACATTATACATAGTTAGTGGTTGGTGTGTGGGTCTGTAAGATCTTTCCTTAATCACCCCTACAGCTCAGGGCATTACAGTAGCAGTTTGCTCATCATTCATTCACAGAACTCGGAGGGGCAGGTCCTGTCCATCGTTCTTGGAACTCATGTTCACACAGCTCATCATGGCAGAGACTGGCCCAAATCCTGCCATGCTCTGCAGTGGATGTTTCTAGAGTTCCATGCAGCCTGGGCCCTGCCCTGCCACAGAAAAGGGGAAAGGGACTTTGCCTGTCCAGAAACAGATATGAACCTGGAGTGTATCCTGAGAAAACGAGGGTGGGTTAGGAATTTGACTTTTGTTTGTTTGTTTGTTTGCTTTTGTTTTTAGGAGTTTGACTTGTTAAAATGTGTTATTACTTGTTTCTAAGTTAACTACTTTGTGTGTGTGCGTGCTCGCACATGTGCGCATGTGGGTTTGCGCGAATGTGTGCTGAAGGAGGAGGGGCTTACCCCAGAGGGCTGTATGCTGGGAAACTACTAGTTCTGACTTTACAAGGACAACAATGGCATGTAAAATACCTCAGATACTTTTTGTCAGATCAGGCAGATTCAAGTTTAGCCCTGATTTTAAACGGGAATAATAGGAGCCCAGTGTGGTGGTGCACTCCTGTAATCCCAGCACTCGAGAGGCTGAGGAAGGAGGATCAGGAGCGTTGCAAGTTCAAGACCAGCCTGGGCTACAAAGTGAACTAGAGGCCAGCCTGAACTGCATAGCGAGACAGTTGTCTCAAAAGATAAAAAAAATAAAAAATAAAAAAAGATATTTGAGTCCTTGTCCCATCAAGACGGCGTGAGCTACAATTCCTCGGTCCACCTTTCTACTCTGGAACTTCCAGCCCACCCCCTGGTGTTTATCCCAAGGACACTGCAGGCAGACCACTTGTGCAGCCCACATGTCTTTCCCCACTTTCTCTGCTCATGGTCACAGAGGAGCCCTGCAGCTGCATGGTGTTGGGTTGGCTGCAAAGTACAGGTGTAAGACTTACCTTTCCCTGGGTATTGGGTCTGTCCAAAGGAGTCGTAAGCAGGAATACCTTTAATTTGTGACCTTTTACTTTTTAATTTAATTTAATTAAGTAATTAATTTTTTTGGTACCGGGGATCGAACTCGTGACCTCGTGCTTGTCAGGCAGGCACTTATGCACTGAGCTAAATCCCTGGCCCATACTTTGTAAAGTTTTAAAACCAGTCGTACCTAACCCTCCGTATATCACTCTTTCCAAATAATAGACAACTCCTTCCCTTCTCTACATCAGCAGACTCCATGAGAACAGCCTGGGGGCAGCCTGGCAGCTGCTTATCTTAATTTTAGGTCAGAAGTTGTGTGTGATCCAGCAACCTGGAGAACAAGAAAGTCAGCACAGCAAGGAGCAGACTGAAATACAATGGCTTAGAACTCTGCTATTCCCTGACCCCACCACCTTGTTACCCCTGCCTGACAATCGGTTTTGCATCAATAAACTTTATGTTCTGTGCTTTGCTAGATGAATGAGAAGACAGCAGCTAAAGAGCGATCTCTGACCTTGCACATAAACAGCCTGTCAGTTTGGACTTGACAGCTAATAAAGGACAGGCCACACAATTCTCTGATGCCTTTTTGCCTCAATTAGGTCAAGCATTCAAAGGCTGTGGGGAGCCAGGGATTTAGCTCAGTGGCTTAAGCGCCTGCCTGGCAAGTGTGAGGTCATGAGTTCGATCCCCGGTACAAAAAAAAAAAAAGGCTGTGGGGAAATCCTCCATTCGTAGAGAACGACCCCACCAGACAGGAAATCATGTCTGTCCTCATTCATTCAGACTGTCAGTCCTTCAGGCAGTCACAGCAGCTGACGCTCATTGAAGGCCCTCGTACCTGTGCTCAGCACGGTGCTAACTGCTTTCTAGTCAGGTGAATGCAAGATTTCCTAAAGCTCATCCTGTGCTCTGTTGAAAGACCAGACAGCCAGGTGGTCAAGAGCACAGGCTTGGGCCGGGGATTTAGCTCAGTGGCTTAAGCGCCTGCCTGGCAAGCGCAAGGTCATGAGTTCGATCCCCGGTACCAAAAAAAATAAAAAAATAAAAAAGAGCACAGGCTTGGGATCAAACACATCGGAGCTTTACTCCTGTTCCTGCTGGGTGACCTTTGGCAAGTTATTTAACCCCTCGTCCCTGTCCCTCAGTGTCCTCTTGGGGCTAATAATACCAGCCTCCAGGGGCGTCATCAAGTCTAAGTGGGACCATCTGTGTAAAGCAGTCAGCGAGTCAGGCGCTCAGCACAGCAGTGTGTGGCGGAGCTGCCTCTGAGGAGTTTAGCAGCAAACTCTCCTTCATCAGGTCCCTTACCCGTCTTCGATCAGTCACTAGGGAGTCCAAGGTGGATGACTCATGCACAATCTTTGCCCTCAAAGATACAGAGACCCGGGCTGGGGATTTAGCTCAGCGGCATAAGCGCCTGCCTGGCAAGTGTGAGGTACTGAGCTCCATCCCCGGTTAAAAAAAAAAGATACAGAGACCTGTGGTTGACAATGCTTTAGTTTCTCCATCTATAGAATGGGTAACAGTGATAATCTCTCAGGTAATCTAGTGAACGACCATTACTATAGAATCCTAAGGGAAAGGCTATGGCAGCCTCAGATTACAGTGGCTTGTCATCAGATGTCACTGCAGCCCTGTGGGCTGTCTTTAATAATACGTATTTTAAAATTCCTGAACCCACTTCACGCTATATTTGCTCACCCATGGAGCTTTATTCAGTGTTAATCACATTAATGCACTGTTTCATTTCACACCATGTGATGTGAACTTCGGTGAGAGCCAGGAAAGCAGAATTCATTCTCAAAGAGAACATATAAAAAGCTCACTCCAACAGCACCTTGTCGAGGTTTCTCAGAGCCCCCAACCTCTGAAGAACATAGTGAGAACCCTCTCTCCCCTGGTGCTGCTTCGGAATCCTTAAGCAGCCTACATTTCTAGTGTCTTTCTGTTTATTGGTTTTAACCTTCAATCAGATGCCTAATTTTTACTGGGATTTTTTTCATTGTTGGTTTTTGTTTATTTGGTAGGGGGATCAAACCCAGGGTCCTCATGTACTAAGTTAATGCTGTATCACTAAGTTACACCTCAGCCCTAAATTCTTACACAGTCCAAACACATGCTCTTTGGGGTACACATCAGTGTATAGGAACTTGCAGGGTCTTTTCAGATTTTTTTTTTTTTTTGTACCGGGGATTGAACTCACAACCTTGCGCTTGCCAAGCCACCAGGCTAAATCCCTGGCCCTTCTTCTGAGATCTTCCACTTCAAGTTTCTCATGTTATAGAGAGATTGAGACCTAGGGTTTTAAGGGTTTAAACTGTCCTTGTTGGCTCCTTCTCTAAGCAGATAAATTAATCTTCGATTAGAGTTTAAACTCCAAACAACAAATTCTATCACTTTTTTCTTTTTTCTACCAGTTTTTTTCTTGGCTCTGTACTGCTGCCTGTCATCCTTTCTTGGTCTCTGTGGACAGCCTCAGATCTTACTTGGTGGAGAAATTGGAAATCATCAAATAAGGGCCTAGCGGCACCAAGACACCCTGCAGAAGCCTGTCTGTCCCTCTCCCCCTGGGGGGGGGGGGCGCCACCTGCCTCCTCCGGACTCCAGATGCTCCTGTTTGTATCGCCTCCTCCTCTGCCTCCTCCTCTTGCACAGGAAGGTTCCCTGTAGACACCCGTGCTCTAATTTCAAAAACATCTACGAATTGTATAAAAACCCTTCCTTGATCCTGCTAATCACTCTTCCTTTTCCCCCCAATGTTTTTCTTTTAGAAAAAAATTAAGCCTACAGAAAAGTTGAGAAAAAAACCTCTAAAACACCCTCACCTAGATTTTTCAATTAGTATTCTTGCTGTTTCTCTCCATGTCTTCCTTGCCTCCTTCCCTCTCCTTCCCTCTCTTACTGTGTGTGCGCACACACACACACATACACAAGTATGCACATGTTTAATTTGTTACTGTCGAGCCACTGGCAAGTTTCAGGCCTTCTGTTATTTCCCCCACTTTGCCATTGCACGATACACCAATCAGTGAAACTATGAACTTTGCAAGAAAATTAGTTTGTGCATGAGGTGGTCAAATATTAGAAGAATGAAGCCCCAAGTCTTAAATCTGCCTCCCCATAGGTATTAGGGGCATTTATGAGATAATGAAGCAGGTAGCCTGAGCCATGGACAAAGACGACTGAAGGCGAGGAAAACAGCAAATCTGTAGTCTGTCTGCGTATGGTAACGTTCATGATCTTCTAGGACCGTGTTCCTAATGCAGTACATCAGTGTCAGCTGGCTCTGAGGATGGACTTCGTGCCTTCTGATGTCAAAGGGTCACTGTCAGATGCTTACACGGGCTCCCACGAAGTGTGAGTGGTCTCAACCTGTTTGAGCTACCTCTCAATTTCTGAAAAGCTAAGTAGGTAACCATAACCATGGTGACCAGTTTGTTGGAGGTGTCATCTACAGCAAAGCTAATGGGACTATATAGCTTAGCTACATGACCTCTAAAATTGGTGACAAAAGCAAGTACTGTAATTAAAAGCCGAGTGAAATTACAATGTTTAGGCTTTCTCAGAGTTTCAGTAGTACAATGAATACTATCATGTGTGTCTTTCAAGGACCAGGATTCTGTCTCACCAGGGACCATTATCATGCACAAGAAATTAAATGCCGATGGCTGGGAATGTAGCTCAGTAGAGTGCTTGCCTAGCAAGGGTGAGGCTCTTGGTTCGATATTCACCACCACCAACCCACCCCCTTCTCCCACCCTATTCTCTCACCCCCACAGTGCTGGTGATAAAGCCTAGGAGCTCACCACTGGGCAAGCACTCTATCACTGAGCTCTACCCCTAGCCCTATAGATTTCCCTCCCTTTTTCTCTTTTTTTTTTAAAATGAGACAGGTTCGCACTATGTACTTCAGGCTGGCCTTGAATTCGCTATGTAGCCCAGACTGGTCTGGATTTGAGATCCTCCTGCATCAGCCTCCCAAGTGCTGGGATGCACCACCAGCCCTGGCTAGCCCATAGCTTTTTTTTAAATCCAGATTTTAGGCAAGGGTGTGGCCAGGCTGTGGTGACCATGATGACTACTCTTTTTTTTCTGCCCCTTCTTATTGGTACTAGGAATCGAACTGTGGGCTATGCCCTTGCTTGCGTGGCAGGTACCACACCACTGAGCTATTTCCCCAGCCTGGTGACTTCCCTTTTGCCATCCCAATTTAAATTGTAAATCCACACCCCTCAGAACTATGCTCAAGGTCAGGAGAAACTTCCATCACCAAATCTAGAGGACTTGTTTCTGTGCTCAGAAGGGGTTTAACAAAGACAATTTCTTCTGGGTCACAACAGTTCTCCCCTCCAGTCATTTAAGCCTGGGGCTAAACACCAGTTGTCTACCACTGAGGGGCCCTGACCTGTCTCCGGCTTCCAGACTGAAGCCATCCGGTGCTTTCGAGACGTCTCCACTTCACCCAGCCTTCAGCACCCCAGTGTCAGAATGGAAACTCGCGTCTCTCCCAGCCCAGGAGTAGCAAGGGCGTCAGTGCCAGTCACCCTGACTCCGGCTTGCCCTCCTCAGCACCCCTCCTCATTGTCCCCACTGAAGCCCGGCCCACTGTGTTGCCTGGATACTGCTGGGACCCCCACACAGCTCTCCTCAGCTCTGCCCCACTTTCAGGCTATGTTTTTGTTTATTAGCACCAGGAATTGCACTCAGGACCTCGCACTTGCCAGGCAGGCACTGTTTCGCTGAGCTATACCCCCAGCTCTTGTTAGGCTTTTAAAAGTGTAAATCTGGTGAGGCTCTTGTCTCTTCAGGCCTTCCACAGCCTCTCACTGTAGGAAGAAAGCCTCCCAACTCTGCCTGAGGCCCTGGTGGTCTGGCCCTCCCTTTCGCTCCAGACTCCCCCATTCCTCCCGCTCATCCTACACCTGCTGGTCTTCAGCCTCCAACGTGAGATCTTCCCAGGATGCACTGCTTCCAACTCTGCCTGCAGGACCCTCAGTGGCTCTCAAGCGATGGCCCTGCCTCAGCCTTCACAGCGGCCACAGCTCCCAAGCTCACTGCACACCCTGCCTCCTTCCCACACAGGGCCCCGGGAGGAGGCTCTGACTGGCTGAGCTTATACTGCATGCACACCTTGCCCACTCATCTGCGACCAGAAAGCCGGTCACAGGCAGGAAGGGCCTCCTGAAGCTGCCCTTGCTTCCTAAGGGTTGGAGGCCGGGAGACAGCGGTTCTTAGAGAACGGCAGCTGGCCATGGGCCTCAGTGCCAGCTCTGCGCCTCCTCCCAATCAGTGTGCCAAGCTTCCTGGCAGCTTCTGACACATTGGGAATTGTCTTTTTATTTTTCTGGGTGGGTTTTTTTTTTGGTTAGAGAATGGTGGTATGTAATTACTCTTTTGTTACAAATTAAAATTTAGAAAATGGGAGTTCCTGCTGTGGCTCTGTGGTAGAGCACTTGCCTAGCATGCACAGGGCCCTGGATTCAAATCCCAGTACCAAATAAATAAATTGAAGACTAAAACCAAACACAGTATCTCGTGCCTGTAATCCCAGCACTCTGGGAGGCTGAGGCAGAAGGATCAAATTCAAACCCAGTTTGGGCTATTTTAGCAAGACTCTACCTCAAAATTTATTATTTATTTATTTATTTATTTATTTATTTTTGTGATGCTGGAGATTGAACCCAGGGCCTTATGCATGCAAGGCAAGAACTCTGTCATTGAGCCACATTCCCAGCCTCCTTGTCTCAAAATTTAGGAAAAAAAAAAAAAAAGAAAAATAGAAAAAAAAAAAAAGAAAGAAAAAAAGGCCCAGGGATATAGCTTAGTTCAAGGGCCCTGGGCTCAAGCCTCAGAACCCAGTGGTTGAGGGATGAAAAAGTAAAGAAAGGGAACTGGGTGTGGTGGCGCATTCCTGTCATCCCAGCATTTGGGAGGCTGAGGCAGGAGGATCATTGCAAATTCAAAACCAACCTGGGCGACAAAATGAGCTCAAGGCCAGTCTGAACTTCTGAACTACACAGCCGAGACCCTGTCTCAAAAAACAAACAAACAAACAAACAAACAAACCAAAAAAAAAAAGAAAATAACCAAAGAAAAAACAGGGATAAAAGCTCACAATTCCATCATCTGGTGACAAGCACTGTTATTTTGGGCTCCACTGGCCCTAGGGTACTCTCTGCAGAGCCCCAGGCCCTTAACCTTGAAAGGCTACTTTCTCTGGGTCCCAGCATCTTTCTCATTTCTGTAAACTGTCTAAACCCACATATGGCAATGGCTTTGACAACTGTCTCCATGCTGGTCATTCTCTCCTTGAAATGCTCCCCTGCCTGTATCCTGGCTCAGATCTGTACCTCAGGACTGCTGGATAGCTCTACACACACGGCGAGCCACAGAGCTCATTACCATGTCCTCCAACTCCTCATTGTCTTCCTCTTCCTCTGGGTTGAACCCCTAATTATTGCATCAATAGCCTCTGTTCTTAAAGCCAGAAACCTGGGGGTTATTCTCAGTTTCTCTTATCCTCAGGCCTGTCATCAATCCTGCAAGTTATCGTGCCATTCTGTCCGCCTTTCTGTCCCCAAGGTTCTCAGCACTGTCTGCCCTGTGTTGCTGGCCCGGGTGGAAACTTCTCATGCCTCCTGCTCTGGTCTCTGCCAGAGCATACCATACTCCATATTACTTGGAATTCTCTCGCTAGAGTGGTTACTTTGTTAAATGTCTAGCAAGTCTATGTTTTCTTCTTTTTGGTTTCCTCAGGGACCATCTCTGTCTACAGGATAAGCCTTAATTTATCAGCACATCTCAAATCTCCACAGCCAGCTTGGCAAGAAGAGACTTGAAGACATTTCTGATTCTCACAAGATGCTCCTAGCACTGCTCCATGTGCAGTCCTGTGGCATAGTCATGACCTCTATCCTTTTGCTGCTCTACGATATAAATGGACCTTTGTTTTTATTTACATTAAAATTTGTTTTGTTGGTTTTTTGAGACAGGGTCTCACTGTATGGTCCAGGTTGACCTTGAATTCATGGCGACCTTCCTGCCTCAGTCTTGTAAGTGCTAAGATTAGAGGTGTGCACCACCAAGCCTGGCATGTGTCATTGTGCAACTGCATTCCTTTGATCAAGCACTGTCATCTCTACCATATCAACCTGGAAAAACTATCTATCCTTCATGAATCTGCCCAAGGATTATGTGCTCTGTGACATCTTCCCCAAGAAGACCCTTTCTTCCTATGTCACAGGAAGGTATGATTTATAGTACTAAAAAACATGCAAATAAAATTTACTTTTGCTTTATATTCTTATTCTTCTTATTATTATTTTGCACAGGGAAATCAAACTCAGGACCTTTTGCTTGCCAGGCAGTTTATTATTTATTTATTTATTTATTTATTTCTTTTAGTTTATTATTTTGAAAGAAGTTCATGCTAAGTCACTAAGCTGCCCAGACTGGGCTCTAATTTGTGACTTTCCTGCCTCAGCCTCTCAGAGTGCTGGGGTTAGGGGTGTGACCCCCCCCCACTGCCTCCAACTAAGGGTAGGGACTTTCCTGGCAAAGGTGGGGATTTTTGGTATTCTATTTTTGATGAAAATGTTGCAGCTTGGACAACTGTTACAAAACAAACACAATTTATGTAGCCAATTTCACGGACTACGTTGCTTTTTTTTTTTTTTGATGCCGGAGATTGAACCTCTGTCTGCATACGTTAGACACACCATCCAAGATGAACCACTGAGCTACACCCTTAGCTTTCATGTACTTTTCCATAGTTCTGTTACCCTTGTGATAACTGCCCCATTTTCTTGTTCCTTGGGTGATTCAGAGTGGAGTTGGGAACACTGTTGGCCCTTTTCCTGCTCTGAGCCAGAGGCAAGGACACTCATTATATTTTCTAAGGCCAGGAGTTGGTTGGAGCTAGCATAACGAAACCTCTCTATTGTGTCAGACATCATTTATACCAAAATATTCCTCTGTGTGTGTGTGTGTGTGTGTGTGTGTGTGTGTGTGTGAAACCAAGGGCCTCCTGCACACCAGGCAAGCACTCTTCCATTGAGCTACATCCTGGACCCCAAGCGACCGTGTCTTAATCTGAGGCTAATTACCTGTGATTAACACTAATCACTTGACCTTGGTAAACCACTTTTCCTCCTTGAACTTTGGATTTTCTCATCTGTAAAATGGAGATCATTATACTTACATTTCACAGGGGGCACTGTGAGGATTAAATATATGAAAAGCTCTTTGAAGTGTTTTAAAGTCAAAACAAATGCCAGTCAGCATTAGTGCACATAGATCTGCTCACCCACGGCTTCGCTGGTGCAGACAGGGCACCAGGGGGGCAGCCTCAGCTTGGCGACCGACCGCTCTCAGCGCCATCTAGCTCCCCAGGCTTCTGTGTATTCTTAACACTTGACTTCTGGTCTAGATTCATTCTTGTAAGTGCTGCCTTTCGCGGGTGTAGGTGGGTTTTTTCCCTAGGTTTGTCCCTTACATTGTTTCAAATTACAGATCAATAATCTTGTTTGTAAACCAGGCTCTTGCAAGTTTGGGCTGGTTTCCTATTTTAATAGTTCCTAAGCAACTTAACAAGAATCCAGACCTTGGATGCAAGGGTCAGTTGGAAACAGAATCATTCTTACTCATTTCTTGGTACATAACAGCACTTGGGTAAGGCTCATACAACATGCCCAAGGCAGATGGATTTATTACAAGAGCGAGCAATGGTATCATGAGCTCACACGTGTGACGTGATGTCCCCAAGGAGGTAGAGAGTGCAGCAGTCTGCCATGATCCGTGGGTCTTCACACTCAAGTGCCTTCTGCCTGGGAGATGTCCCCTCAGGGAGTCACCTTCTGTCCTGCTGACTGAGCAGCATCCGTAAGCTAGGGGCTTTGTACGTAAGTGTTTCAAATACACAAGTTACTCCAAGGAATTCACGACTTAGTGAACTCCACTGAAGGTCAGCTTTATTCATCTGATAAATTCCGTAATGGGAAACAAGATTCCAGAGGATGTGTGAGGCCTGCCTACGCCAGGATGCTTCAGGGCTTTCTCTTTCTCAGGGCCCTGCTCACCCCTTCATAGGTGTTTCTCTAACATGCTTTCACTGATAAATGTTTAAAGTATGGCTCCCTGTAATGATTTATTTAGTTACTTATTTTCATGGTATTAGACTGAACCCAGGGCCTTGGGCATACTAGGCAAAGTGCTGTACCACTGAGCTATATTCCCAGTCCTCTTTGAGACAGGGTCTCATTAAATTGTTCAGGCTGATCTCAAATTTGTGATCCTCCTGTCTCAGCCTCCCAAGTAGCTGTGATTACAGGTATGTGCCACAGTGTCCAGGTCTTTTTTATTTGGGGGTGGGTGGGTCCCCCTACATTGCCCAGGCACCTCAAACTCTTGGTCTCAAGTGATCCTTCCAGCTATGCCTCCTGAGTAGCTGGGACAATTGGTATGTACCAAGGTGCCTGGCTATTTATTTTTTCTCCAGTTCTGGGGATTCAACCCGGGGCCTTGTGATGCTAGGCAAGTGCTTCACTACTGAGTTACACCCCAGGCTGCTATTTTAAATTTTAATGAAGAATGGGGCTGGGGATTTAGCTCAGCAGCATAAGCACCTGCCTGGCAAGAACGAGGTCATGAGTTCGATCCCCGGTACCGCCAAAAAAAATTTTTTTTTTTAATGGAGAAATCTAAACTCACAGGAAGGAAGATGGAGGATGAGTGAATAAATGAATGAATGAATGAATCAAGCAATTTGGGGCTCCCTCCGGGTGGGCATGTCAGAATTGAGCCTTTGATCAAGGCCATTGGCTACTGTGTTTCAGGGCCTTCCAATGAACGTGCAATCAGACTGTGGCTATCTGTTTTAAAACTTGATCTGTAGTGTGTTGCACTGACTACAGCCAAAGAGATGCAGTTGAGTCATGAAACTGGGCATTTAGTGCAATACGACAAGGCAGCCAGGCGCATCATTTCAGTGTTTTTACCTCGGAAATTCGCCACCGACACTTTTTTTAACCTCTCAGTTAAGGTTCCTAAATCATAACCTACAGGCCACACTAAGAAACATGTAAAAATCTGCAACGCCTCAGTGGAGCAGAGCTCGGCAGCTACAAACCAAAGAACAGGACTTTGTGAAAAGAGTGAAAGAAACTGTGTGTCCTAATTTCATTTTTTAAGCTACAAAGAAGTCCCCACTCTTATAATGTCTTCGTGCGAGGACAGCAATCAATTATATGAAAAGAGGGTGCCTCACATTAGATTTTCCTTTTTCTAAGGACTTAATTTTCTAACCAGAACCTAAGAGAGTATGAACCTAGATCTGCAAGGCATTAACAAACACCATGTTCCATATAAACTGGGAGTGGGGTACATTCTGTAATTCCTATATTCTGTGAGGCTAAGACAAGGGGACTGCAAGTTTGAGCCCAGGTTGGCCAATTTGGTGACAGTGGGACACTGTCTCAAAGCTAAATATATATATAAAGGACAGAGGATGTAGCTCACTGTGAAGGCACTGGATTGATTCCCCAGTATTATAAAACAGAACAACAAAATAAAACACACACACACACACACAAGGAAGAAAGAACCACGTAAGACCATAAGCTGAATCACTGTGGCAAGGTGAAACCCGTGCTGCTGGTGGGTTTTACACCACTGCTCTGTGTGGCCTTCAGGAACCTGGTTTTGCTCCTACAGCTCCACTGCACCCATCTCAAATCCAACCATTTGTCATTTCTCAAAAAACAATGAATTTATCTCTTCAGCCAAATCGCCGCCACTTAACTTAGGAAGATGTCAGTTTCAGAAATGCTTTTCTATTTGATTCACATTTAAACTGACAACTTCCTGACTAGCTTCATACCAGGAGCTACTTTCCCAGCCCAACCAACACAGGACCTTTCTTTCTTTTTTTTTTTTTTTTGTTTTGTACCGGGGATCGAACCTGCTACCACGCTTGCCAGGCAGGCGCTTACACCGCTGAGCTAAATCCCCAGCCCAACACAGGACCTTTTTTACATTAAGACTTTGAGGATCCAGGAATGGCAGTGTAATCCCAGCACTTGGGAGGCTGAGGCAGGAGGATCACTGCAAGGTCAAGAATAGCCTGAACTGCAGTGTGAGACCCTGCCTCAAAAAGAAAAAAAAAACAGGACTGAGGATTCAGCTCAGTGGCATAAGCGCCTGCCTGGAAAGCACAAGGTCATGAGTTCAGACCCCAGTACCCCCCGCAATACAAAACAAAACAAATAAACCTTGGGAAACTGGATGTGGTGGGGAACACCTGTAACCCCAGCATTCTGGAAGACTGGCAGAAGGACTGCAAACTTGAGCCCAATCTGGGTAATTTACTGATTTACAGAAACCCTGCCTAAAAGTAAAAAAGAAGGCACTTGACTAGCAGGCATGAGGTGCCAGGTTCAATCTTCAGCACAGCATAAACAAACAGAAGAACAAATAAACACGGTGAACAAACAAACATGGTGAGAAACCTCCCAGTCCAGCCAGCTTGGGTTTTTGAGTTATCCTGTGATCTACTCTGAGTGCCTATGATTGTCCTCTGCTCACTATTAATGACTCTAAGCCTGAAACACTGTGCAAAGTTTTTCCCCAAGTTACACTTGGCCTGGAAAATAAAAGGCTGGAGAGCCTAGCAGACGGCAGGGGTAGGAAAAATCTCATCTTTCCACCTAAGCCCAAATGCAAGTCAGGTGCCAGGAATAAAAACTATTCTGATTACTTTGAAATGGTTTAGAGATGCAAAATATGGACTTATTGGGGGTTATATATATATATATATATATATATATATATATATATATATATACATAAATATATTCAAAATATATATATTCAAATATATATATTCAAAAGATAACCAACATGGTGTGGTGGCACAGGCCTGTAATCCCAGCCTTCTGGGAGCCTGAGGCAGGAGGATCCCAAATTTGAGCCATGCCTAGATTATTCAGTAATTTAGGAAGACCCTGGGGTTCAATCTCCAGTACTGAGAAAAAAAAATAAATAAATAAAAACTAAAGCTAGATGAAATATCACTCTAGTGAGTCCGTTTTTTCCAGTTTTAAATAAATTCAATAATGGAAAACATGGGAGTTCCTTTCCCACTCATCTTTTAAAATCCAGAGGAGCCACCAAGGAAGGTGTGAGCTAGTGAGGGGCTTTGGGGTTGGTGTGGCCCTGTGAGGATGTTGGACCCAAGGTAGGATGCGGAGAGTGTCTTGGACACTTTCCTTCTTGCTGGGACACAATACCTGACTATTTAAAGGAGCAGTTTATTTTGGCTCACAGTTTTTAGAAGTTGTAGTCCATAGTCAGCTGGCTCTAGGCAGCAGCAGAATGGAGCAGTAGCTTGGGTAGGAGAAAGCCAATCCAGGGAAGGGAGGAAGGAGCTGGGGATGAAGGTTGCTTCCAGGTCACAACTCCTGATGACACCTCCGTGACCAGGCCGCACCTCCTAAAAGTGCATTTTAGCCCCAGAGCCCTGCAATTCAATCACCCTGCAAACCCCCACCTATGATGGCATAAGGCTTTGATCTAAACCATAACTGAGGGTAAGGAAGTGATGACTGGAGTGGTTTGGGGTGGGTTTCAGAACCCAAGAGGTGAAAAGGGCATCCATGTGTGGGCAGTGGCAAGAAGACTGGTGCTACATGACCTAACAGAAACATGACATGCAGGTGTGTGTGCATTTTGTTGTTGCTGCTGTTACTAGGACTTGAATGCAGACTCTTTGAACTAAGCTACATTTCCAGCTCTTTTTAAATTTTATGTATTTACTGATTTGTTTTTGTGGTACTAGGGATTGGACTCAGGGCCTCTACACTGAGCCACACCCCAGCCTCTTCCCCAACCCCTTTATTTTTTTGAGACATGGTCTTGTTAGGAATTAAATTACTCTGACTGGATCTGAATTTGTGATCATTCTGCCCCAGCCTCCCAGAGTGCTGGGATTACAGGTACATAGCACCACCCTTTTATTAGCTTTCCTACTGCTGAGACATAAAACCCAATAGCCACAACTTAAAAGAGGACAGTTTAGGTTGCTGTTTCTGAAGAATTCAGTACATGGTCAGCAGCTCCAAAAATGTGGTGCGACAGAGTTGCTTTGCTCATGGCGGTGGGCTGCAGAGCAGAGGGGCAGCACCTGAGAGGGAGGGGCATGGGATCAATTAGCACCCAGTGCCCTGGTTCCACACTGGTACCCTAGCAGCGCTTTCACCAAACCCCTCCACTCAGCACCAAGCCCCAAGCTGATCAAGTCAGCACGGCCAAGATTCCCCATCATTCCGGGCTTTTTTAAAAATTTTTTTTTTATTTTTTAAAGACAGTGTCTTTCTATCTCACCAAGTGCTGGCATTACAAGTATGTGACACTAGGGGCTGGGGATATGGCTCAGCAGCACAAGCACCTGCTTGGCATGCACAAGCCCTAAGTTCGATTCCCAGTACAAAAAACAAAAACATAACTTTCAAAAAAACAAGCATGTGGCACTATGCCGGCCTGGGAGGAATGTAAGGAAAGTATCACAGGACACAAAGCAATGGGAAAGCATAGCATCACTTCTAATGTTCTTGCTTCACATGAATAACCTGAACCAAATCATAAGGCAACACCAACACGTCTCATTCACGTTTACAATACAGCCTTTGTATCGTATTTTTTTCTCATTGCTGGGACAAAATACCAGACACCCAAAGTTAAAGAGGGAAAGGTTTATTCAGCTGTTTGTGGAGGTTTCAGCCCATAATTAGCTGGCTCCAGGAAAGGGTGGCATGGCAGCAGGGCAGCAGTTCAAGGTGGAGGAAGACAGCAAAACCCACAAGAGGTGAATGGGGAGCAAGCCCCTTTTGCTCCCTTACATTATGTTGACACAATGGATCAACTATTACAGGTGATCTTCTTGTTTTTTTTTTAATCGGTACCGAGGATCTAACTTATGACCATGTGCTTGCAAGGCAGGCGCTTATGCTGCTGAGCTAAATCCCCAGCCCCGTGATCTTGTTTTTGGAGACATAGTCTCACTAAATCCTGTCCAAACTGGACTAGAACTTGAGATCCACCTGTCTCAGCATTCCAAAGTGCTGGGATTACAGATAAATGCCACCATGTCCAGCTATTCCCAAGTCTTACATTTTTTTTTCTCTCTTCATTGTATAAACAAGCATCCCTAGCTTTCTGAAATCTGAGTTATTGAAAAATGCTTATCCTGCCATATTTTCACATTTAGGTAAAATAATGAAGCAATTAGGAGAATATTTACTTACCTTTTGTTTCTTTGAGGCAGCCTCACTGTGTAATTTAGGCTGGCCTTGAACTCACTATGGAGCCCAGGCTGGCCTCAAATTTGCGGTAATCTTCCTGCCTCAGTCTCTGGGTGCACTATGACGCCCAGTTAAACCTTTTAATACTTTAGATACACATCAGAAGGGGAACAATGTGTAAAAATTTCAGAATTATTTAAAATGGAGGCCCACAGTATTTAACAGGGGTACCACTTTGAAGCTTACTCTAGAGAAAACTTCCTAAGACAGAATTTTTTCCAACTTGCTTTCTCCTGTGACTTAACAGGGTCATTAGTCATCTTTTTATGTATGAACTGCAACTGCAAAGCCAAAATGCTAGAATTTGAAAATAATCTCATGAAACTTAATAGTAAGGGACAGTTACCATACGTAACAGCCTTACCTGGAATAAATCTTTCTTTTTGGTGTGCTGGAGATCTAACTCCACAGCACACAGCAACCCTTGTTTATTTTTCTTTTCTTTTTTTTGTGGTACCGGGGACTAAGCCCAGGGCCTTTGTACTGAACTGTATCTTTTTTTTTGTATTTACTCATTTTGAGCCAGGTCATGCTAAGTTGGTAAGTGGCCTGCTCTGAGCCTGAATTTGTGATCTCGGCTTCCCAGAGTGCTAGGATTACAGTGAGCACCACACTTGCCTTTTGTTTTTAAATTCATTAATTCCTATGTAGGAAATTTCATTTATTAAAAACTTCAGTTACAAAATGACAAGATTGAGAACTTAAAACAACTGCAAAAAGTTTACATTAATGTTAATAGACTTCACAGATAAGACAAAACTGTTTATCTTGTTAATAATAAGTACATTTTCCAAGGTTCAGGGCTATAATTGTTTGAAATTCTTTTTTCTTTGTTTTACTGGGGACAGAACTTCAGGTCTTGCACGTGCCAGGGAAGCACTCTGCCACTGGGCCACATCCCAGTCCTTGTTTGGATTCTTTGTTTCAGTTCAGGCTGGCACTGAGCTTCCAGTGATGCTTCTGCATTGGCCTCTACAGCTCTGGGACTATTATGCCATCAAGCCTGGCCCCTGTTTGAAGTCCTGAACTGTCCAACATTAACAATGCACTATTTATAGATATTCTTTAGGGGTTTTTTGGTACCAGGATTCAAACTCACAACCTCACACTTGCCAGGCAGGTGCTGCACCACTGAGCTATATCCCCAGCCCTACAGATATTCTTTTTAAAACACATGAAACACAATGAGCTTGAGTTGTGGCGGGAGCAGGGGCCTCTCAGGTGGTACTGGGCAGAAGCGGCTTTCGATATTTGCACTGAATCCAAACTCGGTACATTGTTAATTGTTTTCCTCGGTTCACCTGCAATCGGCGATCCACCAGATTCTGTACCTTTTCCAGTCCTGCAGTAGTGAAAAGTGTGTCCAGTTCATCTAGTTTGGAAAGAGAAGACATCCATCTATTTTTTTCATTTAAAAAAAAAAGGCATCTGTCAATTACTTCTCATGCTAAAAGGGGATGTGAGACATGTTGCCACTATGCTTTTTTTTTTGGTACCAGGGATTGAACTCACGACCTTGCACTTGCCAGGCAGGTACTTATGGCGCTGAGCTAACTCCCCGGCCCCCCACTATGCATTTTAAGTGGCCTTAGCAGAACTATTTGGTGATTTATGCAGTAGTGGCTTGGTAATAGCAAGTTAATGACCAGGTTGAGGAAACCTTTTGAAGGGTGGTCTGGAATTCAAGTTTTTTTAAGTGAAGTTTTATACATACTTTTTTCCTTTTTTTGCAGTACTGAGGACTGATGGTAAGCAAGAGCTCTATATTTCTATTCTCTTTAAAAAACAATTGTACACAAAAATCTGTTTATCTATGAAAATAATTTTTTTGGGAGCTTCATCATTTTATGCAAAGGCTCAAAGTATGTGACTCAACGATGAACCCAAGAATGGAGCATTTAAGAAGCACTGTGGGAAGACAACACCCTGGACAGGTCAAGCAGCCAAGGGAACAGTAGCGGGCTCCTCACTGCTGCAGCCGCACCTAATGCACTGCCTGTGTCCAGGCAAATCAGCTTGAACTGGAGACGTGTCTTGCCAGATAGGCAGGTTCCCACTTTTGGATAAAGCAAAAGCAAGGAGAAGAGAAAGCCGAGAACTGAAAGCCAGCACAAGCTCTGGCTGTCAGGGACCTGAGGGCAGAGCAGAGCGGCTCGGGGCCGTGAGTGTGGAAAAGTGTGGGGAGCCCCGGGAGAAAAGCTGCTGAAGAAGGGAAGGTGGGGCCGGATGGTTTTCCTTGTGAACACACTGAAGAACACACGAACTGGTCATCTGGGGACCTTTAGCATAAATAAAGGTCATGTTTTTCATACCTTGAGTGAAGAAGTAAACTCTGGTGCCATCACCTCTCACATAGAAATTTCCAGACAGACACTGGCCTGCAGAATAACATTATAAAAATCAGAGAAACTTTAAAACATGTCTTTGAATTTCACCACTAATCAAACTGCATCAAGATACTGAGTTCCTGGTGGAAAACAGACTCCTTCACTGGTCACATGCAGTATCCTGCAGGAGTCTGTATCTTCTTCTCTTAAGAGAGGATGGTGCTTTGCAGAAAACAGCTAAATGGGAATAACCAATTTCAATGTCAGATAATATATGTGGAGAACAACTTGTTTTTATTATCCCACTCCTGGGTTGAATTAATGGCATAAACTTTGTTTAAAAAAAAAACAACAGAAAACAAAAAAACCCACAAGCCATAGCAATGTTAAGTTCAACACAACCAGTATGACTATGCTGGTGACTCTTCTCTTGGGTGTCTTTGTATGTGCTCATACACACACATTCACATGTAACCGGCTGTTCTTATCATGGATGCACCTTTCCACCTGCTAACCACCCTGGCCTTACAACCTGGCATGTAATTAAAGAACGGAAAACTTTCCAAGAGCTGGGAGGTTGAAGTAGGAGGATGTCAGCCCAGTATGAGCTACTTAGCAAGACCCTGTCTCAAAATAAAAAACATAAAAAGGTCTGGTCGTGTAGGTCATTGTGGAAGATGTGAGTTCAATTCCCAGTGTGAAAAAAAAAAATTTCCCAGTGTGGAAGTGGGGAGAAAAAGGCCATGGCAATTTTATATTTCTACCACAAATGGAGAAGTATACTTCTTTCTTTGAACTGATTAGCAAAAGTGTGAAGAAGAATCAACTCTTTATCATCCTTGAAGTTTTATTTACTGGTCTTTTAAATATGCTCTTTTGTGAACTGTTTGTGGGGTGGGCTACTGGGCTTTTCTTTATCAATTTCATGACAGACCTTTGAAAAGACAGCAGTCTATCTACTGCATACCATGAAAATAGCTCTTCGATCTGTCACTCGTCTCTCAAATATCCCCCCCCCCCGGGGGGGGGACTGAAGCTGGAACTTTACCCATTGTCTTCAAATTTTGTTTACTTATTTAGATTGCTGGGAATTGAACCCAGGGCCTCGTGTATGCCAGGCATGTAGTCTACCACTAAGCTCTACCACTAGTCCCCTTGTAACTTATTTTTGTCTTTTTGAGATAGGGTCTCACTATGCAGTTCAGACTGGACTTCAGCTCACTTTGTAGCCCAGATTGGCCTTGAACTCACAGCCATCCTCCTGCCTCAGTCTCCTGAATGCTGGGATTACAGGCATGTGCCACCATGCCTGGCTTCTCTCTTGTAATTTCTTAATGGTGTCTTGTCATACATACTGCATTTAAAATTACTTATGTAATCAAATGCCTTTCTGAAAATAGCACTTCTAAAGTTAACGGTCATCCCTTGCTGTAGTCTTTTTCTGCTGACCTGAATATTAATGGAAAAACCATCATTTTGATTACTGTGGCAAAATACCTTTTTTAAACCGAAGCTGAGCCATGTCATAACGACCATAATCTCGTAGAAGCATCATCCCTCCAGACTTCAGAAGCCTGCTCAGCCTGTTTATAGCCTTTTGCATCCTGTAGAACAAGGAAGATTAGGTTTCCTGAGGTACAGGGTTCCTTTTCACTGGAGTCCCCTCCAGAGGACTTCCTAACTGATATGCCAATCCTGAAACCACAGCTCCTCTGCCCTGGTTGTAGCTGGAGAGCCCCAAAGACAACCTGCTCTGGGAACATTCTGTTACTGCTCTGGCTCACTTTCTTCTGGTCTTGTGACCACACCTGCCTTGGGCTCTGGGAGCCCTGGTCATTCAGTATGTGGACTGCTAGTGACTCATCTGCTGCCCCACTAGATCGGAGCTCTTTCGATGCAGACTGCTTTGCTTCCAGAATGCTGAGATTGTAGGCGTGCACTACTATACCTAGTTTAGATGAATTTGCAATTTATGTAGTGATACAATCAGCATGCAAATGAAAACTACAGGTAGAATGCTTTTTCATTTATTTGTTTTTGTCTTCCTGAAACAGGGACTTGCTATGCAGTTCAGGCTGGCCTTGAGCTCACTTTGTAGCCCAGACTAGTCTCAAACTTGCAATATTCCTCCTGTCTCAGCCTCCCAAGTGCTGGGATTACAGGTTATGTGACACCATGCCTGGCCAAGTACAGTGCTTTACATGTGACTTCACTTTCCACTGGCAAGGCTAGGTTTTGGATCTAGAATGTTCCCCAATGGCCCATACATGGCTTGGTCCCTGGCATGGCACTACTGGAATGTGGTGGAACCTTCAAGAGGTAGAACTAGGAGAGCTCAATAGGTACTGGGCATGTGATCTTGAGGGGACTGTGGGATCCTGCTTCCTTGCTCTTCTCTTTGTCTCCTGGCCATGAGGTAGTATGTCCCGTCCCTCCCCAATGTGCTGCCTTGTTGCAGGCCTAAGAGCTCTAGGGCCAAATTATTGTAGAATGTAGCTTGGAAATCCAAAGCCAGAATAAGCCTCTTTTTCTTTATAAATTGATTATTTCAGACATTATAGTGACAGAAAGCTAACATATGCAGTATTTTTCAAAAATCACGATATAGAATTAAGCATTCATACATTAGTACACACGCTACAAACTTCCAAAAATATTTCAGTGTCACAATATCCTTGTTAGGTCAGATGACTGTGATGCTAAAGAAGTGGGCTAGAGAACTAGGTCAATCACTTCGAGCTCCAACCTTGTGGAGCCAGGAGTGGGTCCCTGTCATCTTTAGGCTCGTGATCTGATTTTCCGATACCTGCTTATCTTGACCTCTAACACTAATTACTTCAGATCCTTAGGCGCTGACATGCATAAAGTAGACAGCTGGTTGTTGTTGTTTTTTTTTTTTTTTCAGACAGGGTCTCAATATGTAGTCCATGGTGGTCTCAAACTTGCGGTGATTCACTTGCCTCAAAGTAGAAATTTGAGGTCTCTAAGAAACTATACTAATCCCAGAGTTTTGGTATGTGGTATGTCTAGACCACTGGTATATGCCAAGTCCCTTATCTCTGTCCTGATTCACTTAAGTAGTATCTGGGATTGGTTAATAGTGCCCGAATGTCTCTGATCCTACTGCCTTGAGACAGTTTCATGGACAGTAGTACATGAGTTCTGAGGTCTGTCTTTCTCTTCTTTTTTAAAATGAGTTAAGGTCTACTTTATACTGTCAGGCTGGCCTCATGCAACCATTCTGCCTCAGCTTCCTCAGTAGCTAGAACCACACGTGTGTGCCAGTGTGCCTTGGTTTTTTGTTTTATGTGGTACAAACTGAATCCAGGGCTCCACCTACTAAGCAAGCCCTCTCTCACTGAGCCATACCCCCCACCCCGTCCCTGCACATAAGGTTTAATAACATCTTTTAAGGTATATCATTTGACTTCCCTTTTATGGAAATCTGATTTTGTGGAATTCTATACTCAGTTTTTCAGTTTTTTCTTTTTTTTTTTTTGAGACAGGGTCTTGCTATGTAGTTCAGGTTACACTATGTAGGCTGGCCTATTTGCAGTGATCCTCCTGCCTCAGCCTCCTGAGTGCTGGGATTACAGGCATGTGCCACCACGCCCAGCTTGTACTCAGTTTCTGAAAAATTTATGCTTAAGAAAATTCCAATGTAAATTCTGTACTGTTAATAAGCCTGTTTTATTTCAAGTACTTACAAGGTCAATAAGGAGATACTATTTAACAACTCTGGCACCCACTGCTTGGGAATAGCAGGCTTTTAGGTTAACACACACACACACACACACACACACACACACTAAGTTACAGACTGCTCTTCCCCACAGTGCTGAAGAACTAGGCGTGAAGGTGAGTGAAACAGAAGGTAGATGCCCAGACTACACGTTATGGCTTATTTATGTCTATTAGAGCATAACGCAAACCCTTTTCATTAACACCCCTTACATAAAGGTATCTGACCGAAGCTTTGTTTTTGTTAGGCTGTTAGTTAAGGGGAAACTTACTTCTCTGGAACAATTGCTGACAGAACAAATATGAGAACGATGACATCAATACTGTTCTCAGGCACTGGGTAGCTTTGATCTTCATCACAAAGATCATGAACAAAAGCAAAACAGCGAGATGGATCATATTCTGAGTTTGTCTGTAGATAAGTAGAGACAAGTGAGTCAGAAAACGTAAAACACCCTGGGGAAAATTGCTCTTGCCTCAATGTCATCTGCTGCTACTTCTAGCAGAGGAACCACTTTCTAGTCACTATAGCACAAGATTTTCTAGGGGGACTTAAGGGTAAGAACCAGACTAACCCAGAGAAAATCCTGTAGAATCTATGTGGTAATTTTAAAACTGATGTATGGATTCAGACCTGAGGACTGGATAATGACCAGTAAAGCAAATGACCAACAAAGAATAAAACTCCATAAGGGGGAAGACAAACTACATTTGTCCCAAAAGCATGAGAGTCGTTACAACAACACTCAACTACAGCATATCACACAAGCCACAGAATTCTCTAGGAAAACCCATTTCTCTAGATATAAAAAAATTAACCTAAACTTAATTACTATACAGTTAAGGAGGTAAGCCTTGGTACTCATCTGGTCTTTATTTTTTCTTTTTGGTAGGGACGTTAAGATCTTGCTATGTAGCTCAGGCGGCTTTGAACTCACTATATATAGCTCATGCTGGCTTGTAGCAATCCTCCTGCCTCAGCCTCCTAAGTGCTGGAACTATAAGCATGTGCCACAGCTCCCAGCCACTCATCAGGTCTTGAGCTACAGTGATTCAGAAAGATGCAGCTACCAATTCCTGAGCTCCTGTGCTAGAAGCAGCATATGTTATAGCAACAAATATATTTTATGACAGCTTCCATAGTCACATCCCACTTCTACAAACACGTGACTTTGTTCCTCATTGGCCAGAGTACAGTCAAATAGAGCAGGTAAGATTTATGAGGTAGCCTCTGGGGACTTTGTAATTGGGTCAGCCTCTCTGATGAGGCTCTAAATGAGGTGGACTGGTAGGGGACTGGGAGAAGCAAGCATGTCAGGGTCAAGTGCAAATGCAGTAAACTCTACTACAAAAGATGGACTGATAAAGAACAAATGGGTACCCGGCAGCGAGAGGTCAGCACTATCAGCCTAAGGGTGCTATGACAACAGGGGTAGTGCCACCTCACTCAGCTCCCCTTCCCTTGGTATGTGTAACCTTTCAGGCCTGGGCTACACATCATACCCTGAAGTTCTATGAACTGCCCTTTATTGCTTGCGTTTGTCTACATGTGTGCTTCCTGTAGCTTACCCCTGACTGAGCCAAAGCATGTTTTTCCCTTGGAGGCATGCTTTGCCTACGTAGCCCAGCTTGCCTGGAACTCACACCAATTCTCCTGCTTCAGCCTCCTTAAATGTTGGGATTACATGCATGGGTCACCACGCCCAACCCCCATCTTTTTTTGAGACTGGCTTTCACTAAGTGGCTAAGTTGCCTAGGCTGCCTCAGTCTCCCAGAGAAGTGGGATAACAGGCATGCATCTCCATGCTCAGACGAGTCATCTCATTTTAATCCTTACAATCAGTTTGGAGAAGTCAAGAACCCTGTACAGAGGCCTGCAGTTGAGTACATGGCTCTTTCTTCTACCTTGCTTCAGTAAATCTTTTATTTTCAGTCCACCATACAGCAACACAGTGACTTTGATTTTTAGGAAACCACCTTTTCTTCTAATTGGTAAGAATTACCGATAGAAGCCACTTACTTACCCGGACCAGTTCTACAGCTGTGGAAGAAAAATCACAACAATAAACAAAGAGGCCTGGGTCACTGAAATGGGTAAAAAAAATAACAGAAGAGTTAGGTTACAAACTGAACTATATCTATTGCCTTCATTGTATAGCAGTCAAATTTTTTTTTTTTTTTTTTAGCAGTCAAATATTAAATGATAAAAATAGTGTGCCAGGGCTGGGGATTTAGTTCAGCGGCAAAAGCGCCTGCCTTGCAAAGGCGCGGTAGTGAGTTCGATCCGTTACCAAAACAGAACAAAAACCACAACCCCAAAACCTAAAAAAAAAATAATGTACCATTCATTCAAACAAACAATTTGTTAGAATATATATTACTTTAGTTAAAACCTTTTAAAATCTACATTCCCCTTTAGGCTCTGTACCTATAATTACTGTAATATTAGTTTTTTCAAATGATTGAAGAATTTCAAAATAACCTTTTCTTGGTCCACTGAAATCTACTTTGCCTTCAAATCAAGCCTTGCTGATGGAGCCATGAGTATTCTTTTGTCGTTCTTCTCCCTGAGATACTGTGGCACTTTCTCCATGCTAGAAACCCAGTTATGTTTACCTGCCTCACCTTACAGTGAAGTGATAGTGGCAATTACATCTTTCACTTATTTGTTCGTGGCAATTACATCTTTCACTTATTTGTTCACCAAATTCTGACTGTTCATTAAGTGCTGGATGTTATCCCAGATGCTGGGGAGACAAAGAGGAACATGGAAAAATCCCAGTGCTTATTTTTCTTGTTGTCACTAATGTGTAGTACAAGCCTTAGCATGGTAGCAATATACAAAATGTTAAATTGGTATCAATAACTATTAAACTGGTTTCAAGTAGGCAACGTTTATTTAGAAGACATCAAAATATAAAACAACCTGTAGCTCTAGAATTTATTATTAAAAAAAAAGTTAGGGATCTCCGACAGAAGGTAACCATTAGGTTACCAAAAGAAACTTGGAAAGAGTGCAATGACTGCATAGATATACAATTAGACTGCGTTAATTAGAGAAGTTTTCTAGAGATTTCTGACCTAGAACCCCAAGGAAGAAAACGAACTAGTACAAATGAAAAGGGGACATTTTGGGAAGGTACAGGATCAGAAAAAGACAAGGAGAGTGTAACCAATTTATTGAGGGATAAATAACAAGACATACTTCCTAGGATATAATCCTGTATAAGGTTTTACAAACTATGGTAAACAACATGAAACTGATTCACACTCAGTAGAAAGCCTTGTCAACTCTAAGCAAGTAAATTATATCAGCAGTGAATTCTAATAAGGTAATCTAATCTTAAGTGGCATAACATAGGGAATTAGAAAATGAGGTTATAGATCCAGTTGTTCACAGCTTATTATATGACTTTAGGATCATTTAACCACACTGGATTGGCTTATTCATTTATAAAATGGGCCTAAATAAATAAATGGCCAAAATTCTATGTTCTAAATTTTTTTGAATTTTTTTATTGGTACCTGGGATCGAACTTACAATCACGCACTTGCAAGGCAGGTGCTTATGCCGCTGAGCTAAATCCCCAGCCCCAGTGTTCTAAATTTTTGTGCTTCTATTAAATATTTAGTTGCCTTAGTGGTATGTAAATTTCATAGGCTCAATCTTCAGTACTGCAAAAATAATAAAATAATTTGAATTTTAAAAAAAAAGTGGCACGACCAGAATGGAGGTGTGGCTCAGTGCCAGAGCACTTTCCTAGGATGTTTTTTGCCTAGCAAGACACTGGGTTCAATTCCCTAGCACCATAAAACAACAAAAGGCACAATTCAGTTCTGGAGATGATGCCATCACCATTCATTTTTATCCTCATTGATACTTTTTTATTTTACTTTGACACAGGGTCTCACTAAGTTGCCCAGGTTGGCATTAAATGTATAATCCTCCTGCTTCAGCCTACTGGGATTACAGATAATGTGTCCGAGGCTGTAATCTTTGAAGGAAGTCATGTTCCTATTTGTTGTGGATTGCTAAGAATGCACACTGTATGTAAAGACCTTCATGCAGGTCAGTTTTCTGCTGGCCATGATGGAGCATGCTTGTGATCCCGGTACTCTAGGAAGCTGAGGCAGGAGGATCACAAATTCAAGCCCATCCCGGGCTACCTAGTAACTTAGCAAGACCTTGTCTCAAAATAAAAAATTAAAAGGGGCTGGGGATTTTTGAAGGTCCCAGGTTTATTGGGGAGGAAAAAAAGTCAAATTTTCTCAACTTTATCACAGGAGCAATGACACCCTAGCCACTGAGCGTTCCTCACAGAGGGAAAGAGTAAAAATGGAACTGTAACAGGTTTTATTATTTTAGTAATTTTTTCTTGTGCGTGTTGCTGGGGATCAAAATTAGGGCCTTGCACACACCATGCAAGTGCTCTGCCATGGAGCTACAGCCCCAACCCCCACCCCAATTAATTAATTAATTAATTAACCACACTGCTGGGGATTGAACCCACATACTTGTGTGCACCAGGCAAGCGTTCTACCACTAAGATATACTTCCCAGTCCTGGTAACAGATTTTAAATCTCATTAATTTCCCTGACATCAAAGACAAAATATACAGCATTACATAACCCATAAATGGATAATGTAGAAATATAAATCCCTTGTAATCCATACTTCTTGTTGACTACTATTAATAGTTTGATACAGGAAGGTTTTTTGTTTGTTTGTTTTTTAAGACAGGGTCTTACTACATAGTTCAGGCTGGCCTCGAACTCTCTATGTAGCCCATGTTGGCCTCAAACTTGTGGTGATCCTCCTGCCTCAGCCTCCCACATCCTGGGATAACAGGTGTGTGCCATCATTCCAGGCTTTGATATAGTAAAAGGTTTTCTTTTCTTTTTTTTTTTCTTTTTTCCCTGAAACAGAGTCTCCCTATGTAGTTCAGACTGGCCTCCAACTTGCACTGATCCTCTGGGCTCAGCCTCCTGAGTGTTGGAATTACAGGCGTACGCCACCATGTCTGACTGATACAGTAAGAGTTTTTTAAAAAACCAAAACTCTGCTGTTCTCCTCTTTGCAGTCACATAAATTTGACAACATACTGTACTTACTTGTTAGTTTGTAAGATTGGAAAGACTGTGTTTCCCACACCACAACCAACCTGCAGATAGAGATAAACTCTTAATCACAGAACAGAATCTATTATTACTAATTCCCTGAATATATGTAATCAATAGCCAACAGTAATTAACCTTGTATAATTATATTAAAGGTATAGTACTTAAGTGTAGTATTCATGTTTCCTTTCTTTTTAAATGGTGCTTGGGACACGCCCCAAGGCCTCAAGCTTGCTAGCTGGGCAAACACTGTACCACTACCTACAACTCTGTGTCTTGACCGCAAGGACCCTTAAGGAGACAACCATAAAAGAAGGGTTTCGATCTAGAAAAAGACATGGGTGCTGTCTTCACTTTTTGAGTTCTGGCAAATGAGCCCATAAATGAAGTATTTTTTTTTTCTTTTTGTCTTTTTGACACAAGGTCTCACTAGGCAGTTCAGGCTGGTCTCGAACACATGGCAATCTTTCTGCCTTACGCTCGTGAGTGCTGGGATTATAGGTGTGTGTCACCATACCTGGCTCAAAATGAAATATTTCTTTACTGAGCTCTGTTATTGGAAAAACAGATCAAGTTGCAAAGTGTAGAAGTAACCTTGTTTTAAATAGAGCACCTGTATGGGGTAATAAAAACTGTAACAATGTTACAGTGCTTACTATTTACCAGACATTGTTCTTACCCAATTTTTTACACATTATCTCCATCTTAGCAATTATTACTATTTTTGGTGTGTACTGAGACTCGAACTCAGAACCATGCACTTGCCAGGCAGGTGCCTGTGCCCCTGTGCTATATCCCCAGCCCGATCTTAGCAATTAAGTGGAGGGGCTTGTGCAAGATCACACCAGAGGGGCTGTGTGCACAAAATGACAGTTTTAACCCTACTACCGGGACAAAACAATGAGGTTACCTCAAGTATTCGGTAGGTGGCTGAGGATCCAGGTAGTTTATCAGCACAAATTTGCAGGTGACTCAATTTCTGAGTGACAGTCTCTCCCTCAGGAGGTGTCTGTGTTTTATGTCCCAGGCCAGTTGAAGAACACCTGGATTGTTCTATTGTTAAACCAGGTCCTTCCTTACTGTTTTGATAGTCAGAAATTTCATCTTTGGTGTTCTTCAAGAGCAAATCCTTCAAGTGATTTTGGTTCGGGGTAGGTGCCAGCTCAGGGAATTCCGTAAAAAGCCAGTGTCTATCCTTGAAAAATCCATTTTCATGAATTTTGTAGAAGTCATTCCAATATTTATGGGCATTCACCTCATAATCAACTGTAAACATTCAAGAATTTTTATTAGTCTCAGAACCTTATTTATATCTAACGTCAATTGTCCTGCTTCAAAGACACATTGGCACTAGTTATTAATCTCTTCTTCCACTAATGTTTAGAATCTGGTCACGTCAAATCTAGTTTCAACGCAACTTTTAAGCAAAGTGTAAATAATGTAAAAAGGACATCCTCTAAAATGATCATCTGATCATGCCATTGCCACCAACACGGTTCAAATTCAACCAGCCGAAAATACTTTTTCCTAAATAAAACCACAAAACCCCCAAAACAAAACCAAAGAACTCTCAATGTCTGGGTAAGATTTTGTTAAAAAGCCACTTTTTTTCCCCTTCTCCTCCCATTCTACGTCAAGCCAGTAACAAAGAATCTTGGCAGCCGCAGTTCACTGGGCTCTCCGGGAGGCGCGTCCAGTCCTACGCTGGCCGTCGACTCCCTGAGGTCCCACCAGGGCGCACCTTGTTTCTCTTGGCACACGCGCTGGGCACTGTTTTCCTGCACTTTCCTCTCCGCCGCCGCAGCCTGCTCTTCCGTCCACTCCACATTGTCCCTGAGAAAAACAATCGTGCAGCTTAGGGGCCTCACGTCTCTGCTGGGGGCAGTGTGTGCAGCTGGCTGGGGAGCGCCTCTCCTCCGGGAGGAGAGCACCTCGGGTAGGGTAGCTGCTAGTGGCCGAGTGATCCAGAGCTGCTCGAAGCGCTCAGGAGCGGCGGGATGGACGCGAGTTGCAGGTCTGGCGAGGGGCAGGGCAGTTACCAGGCATTGTGGTAGAAGACACGCGACGGATCGCTCAGGAAGCGGGTTCCGAACTGTTCCCGCTTCCCGCCCTGCGCTGCAGGGTCACCCTCCAGGTACTGATCAGCCATGCCACCGGAGCCGGAAGTGCCTTCTCGTCCGTCACGCGAGAACTTCCGGCCGAGCGCCACCCCTTTTCCGGAAGGCGGGAAAAGAAGGAGGAAGGGCTGCACCGCTCCAGGCTGCCTCCGGGCTTTCACCTGTTAGGTAGGGCCTGAATTGGGGAAGAGGTCCCCGGAAAAGGGACCAAACTGGCGGCTATTTTCCTGGAATTGTTTTTCCTCGAGGAGGCGCTAGTGGATGTGCACGCTGGGAAGGAAATAGGAGACCTTGCACTTGAGCCGGAGTCTTAACGGTTTCGCCAGTTTTCCCTTAGGTAGTTATTTTCTTTTTAATTTTTTATTACTTCTTTTTAATCGGTACGGGGAATCGAACTTACGACCACGCGCTTGCAAGGCAGGCGCTTATGCCGCTGAGCTAAATTCCCCAGCCCAATTTTTTATTACTTTAAAATTTTTTTACCCCTTAGGTAGCCATGTCTCTATATATATGTATCTGTGTGTGTGTGTGTGTGTGTGTGTGTGTGTGTGTGTGTGTGTGTATAATATATATACTGGAGATTGAACTCAGGGGCTACGTTCCCAAGCCTTAAAAAATACATTTTTCATGAGACAGGTTCTTGCTAGTCACTAAATTGCCGAGGAAGGGCTCCATCCACCTGGCCATCCTCCTGCCTCAGATCCCAAAATGCTGGCATTACCAGCGTGCACCATCACACTTGGCGAAAGCAGAAAAAGTTTTAAGTCATTTCCAAAGATAAGGCTATCTAGGCCCACTGTGGAGTTGATACCCAGAATCGAAGAAGGTAACAAGCAACAGGAGAAAATGGCAGTTGCTCAGCTTCTGTAGTCAGCTGTTCACATTTTATGCTTTTTGCAGTGGTCAGGATTTTAGGGAATGTGAAATGAATTCCAACAAATTTAGGTTTAACCATCAACTCAAATAAACAAGTTTAAAAAGTTGTATAATCATCTGCGTTTTTAGTCACCCATAGCCAGGCTTAAGTAGCACGGTCCAGACTAATACATTCACCTAGTTGGTAATATTAATACGTTTTCAGCCTTACATTTCTGTTTCCATTATTACCTCAAAATATAGAAGAAAATGTGCTGTTTAAAGTTGGTTGAGAAGACATTCAAAAGATGTGCTGCATATTTAGAAAGGAAAGGGTTATTTAAATAGTGCAGAGCTAGGCAACAGTACATTGATATTCCATTGCAGATTGATTGATTGATTTTTCGGTATAGGGGATTGAACTCAGGACCTTTGCATTTATCTACATATCCACCCCTTTTAAAATGTCTTGTTTTTGAGCCCAGGCTGGGCTCATATTTGTGGTACTTGTGCCTCAGCTTCACAAAGTGTAGTACTGGGACATGCACCATCATGTTTGGCTTCATTGTATATACTTTTTGTAAGTAAAAAGAAGGGTAAAAATGACATTACTAGCCAGGCATGGTGGTGCATTCCTATAATTCCAGCATTCAGGAAGGTGAGGCAGGAGGATCACTCTGAATTCAAGGTCAGCCTGGACTACATAGTGAGACCCTGTCTCAAAAGAACCCCCCCAAAACAAAAACGTACTACTATTCTCACCACAGAAGTGGGAACAAGATGTAAGCTCTCTGATTATGAAGAAGATGACGTGAGTTAATTAAAGAGATAGTGAAGAACATATGCTTTATTTAAAGATAAAATACTTTCGTCATTCTCATGATCTTTTGAGACATTTTGAACAAAAGCTCTTTTCTAAAAACTAAGTATGAGAATTGCTATCATTTCTCAAGGCCAGTTCTTTGTAGATAGGATGGCTGATTTATATTTGTTTTCAATATGTAAGGCCCCCCTCCATGTCCCCACTAAAACCTATGTGTTCACTTTCAGCAGTTTCACTAAATATTTTCTTGCAGAAAGCTGAATCTCTGTCTTCACTTAAAATTAGTGTTTTAGTTTCACTAACTGGAGCTATTCAAAATGTCTAGCCCTTGGCTCTTTTTTTTTGTGAAATACTTTTTAAAAAGTATCCTACATGTGACTTTATATAGTTATCTTTGACTTGTAAAAAACATTTTTTTTGGCATCTTTTGATGCTTCTAATACAGGTTTTTTAGAACTTTGGAAGAGATGGTTGTTTTCTTGGGTCAGATTTCATACTACACTTTCAGAGGAGCTGAGAGTCCCTCTACTGGTGAATAATGATAACTTTTAGTTCAGTGAGTGGCATGGTTTCAAAACTAGAGGTTAATTTAAGAACTCATTCTGGATTATTCCTTCGGGTGTTAGTGCAGTACAAAGGCAGTTGTTTATGCTTTTCTTTTCGTTCCAGTCAGTGAGACTTCTGGCTGTTTAAGTATGTACCATGGAACTCAGGCCTGGGAAAGGATCCTTGTATCCTAATTTGCTCTACTTGAGGTTTCATAGGACCTAGACAGCCTTTTAGTAGCCCTAGAAATTGTATAAACTGGTTTAACAACTTTAAAAGTAGTTTGTGTATTTTTCCTGTTGCAAAGTGGATATTTATTGTAAAATACTTGGAAGATTTAGATAAGATGCAAGAAAATATTCCACCATGCATTTAACTCATTAACGCTTTGTTTTATATCCTTTCAACCTTTGTCCTCCTAATTTATATAAACAGATGTCACATTAAAAGGATTTTAGAACTGGTTTGTGATCTTTGTGTGTGTGCTGGGCATTGAAGCCAGGGCCTTCATGCTGAGCTTCATCCCCAGCCCTTTTTATTTTCTTTTTTATTCTCTCTTTTTTGTACCAGGAATTGAACTCAGGACCTTGCACTTGGTCAGGCAGGTGCTTATGCTGCTGAGCTATATCCCTGGCCCAGCCCTTTTTATTTTCTGTTTCGAGATGGATTCCCACTTAGTTGCCCAGTCTGTGCATGAACTTGTGGTCCTCTGTCCTTGTCCTTCCAGTGTTGTGCCACCACACCTTGGGTTTGTCCAGATTTTTATTTTTTAAAGTTTTTACTACTACGTGTTTGCCCATGTGGGCATTGTTATCTGCATCCTACTTGGCGGCTACCACCTACCATTAACAAGATTTACTATCTTTTCTAAAATTTTGAGACAGGGTCTTGCTAAATCGCCCAGGCTGCACTTGAGCGCTTAGTCTTCCTGCTTTGTCTTTCTAGAGTGCTGGGACTGCAGGCATGTGCCACTGATCCACAGCTTGTAACTTGTTTTTTAACCTAATTGTACTCTTTTACAGTGTCATTGTAATGGTCTCTGGTATTGCTTTATATAACTGTATCATGACATACTGAACATTTAAGCTACTTTTAAGTTTCTTACCCAGGGGAGGTGATTATGTACCTGTAGTTCCAGCTACTTGGTAGGCTGAGACAGGAGGATGGTTGAGCTGAGTTTGAGTCCAGCCTGACCAACAGAGTGAGAGTATTTCTGGCCTTGGACGCTAGGTGATTCTCCTACTTCAGCCTCCTAGAGCACTATGCAGTTTAGGCTGGCCTCAAACTCATGGCTATCCTCCTGTCTCAGCCTGCTAAGTATTGGAATTTCAGGCATGCACCACCACACCTGGTTCCTTTTCTTTTTTCTGGATCATGTTTTTCTAGAATAATGTTTAAAAAGATTTGTTCTTTATGGTAATTGGGGTAGGAGGGTTGGCTATGTTATTCCCTGAAGTGGAAAGTTTATTGTCATCTGCTTTCTCTGTCTTCTTTCACAAACATTTGAAAACTGAGTTTCATTTACAGTCACTCAAAACTTAGACATTTATTCCTTAGGACTTCAGCATGCATGGTTTTTTTTTCCTTCCTGCTGAGGTCTGGTACTTGTATGCCAGGTGGGGGCAGCAGAACACAGCTGGAACTAACAGCATGCTGCCCACTGACTTGTAAAGATTTAAGAAAAAGAGGGCCAGGGGTTTAGCTCAGTGGCACAGGTGCCTGCCTGGCAAGCCTGAGGTTGTGAGTTCAATTCCTGGTACCAAAACAAACAAACAAAAAAAGATTTAGGAAAGAGGAAACCATTTTATGAGTTACGCTTTTTTACTGGTTGGAATGCAAAAGATGTCAAAATTTCCAGCTGCTAAGAGTGTTCTAGAGTAAAGCAAGAAACCATAATTTTGATAATTATGAAAAAGTAGTTTTCGATGAGCTGTTTAGAAAATGTAGAAATTTCATTGTCGAAACCCTTTGAAACTTTTGCGTTTTCTTTTTCTTTCTGTCTCTGAGTCACATTCACTGTTATCTGATGAGGAAAATAATCCAGAGTGGGGGTAGAAATTTCTGTTCATATAGGCATCGTACAACCTTAAGTCCTTAGGAGAAAGTAATTCTTGGCAAACATTCCAGGACCATGTATAAGTAGAAAAAGTGTCATAAAAAGACTCATTTTTAGTTTCTGTGCCAATCAAATCTCCTCGTATCTTCTGCCAGAGGTTGAGCATTCCTTTCTGGTGTTCAAGGGCGATTCCTAAATGATAACTATCTGTAGCTTTCTTCGCCTGCAACAAGAGAACAGAAGTTTACCTGCTTATTTGAAGGTGGTTTACCTGTTGCTTGGATACGTCATGTTATGGCTTGTGTCTAGGTGTCCCCTCACAGCCTCATGTAGTCATAGTGGAACTTTTCAGTGGTGTGCACTGGAGTTGACTCATGATGCAATGCTAGGATTAAGGATGTGAATTCTACTTGCTCATAGGGCTAACAGCGTGGTATCTACTGACTTGTAAAGATTTAGCGTAAAGGAAACCCTTAGGATATAAGGCACAGAAGATGTAAGGATAAGATATAAGGGACAGAAAGAGGGTCCCTGCTTGTTGCTTGCTTGCTTTTGCTGTCTTCCATCTACCATGAACTGTGTCTTCTCTTCAGTGGCCCTCTGCAATGCCACCCTGCTTTAGAGCCAGCAAACTATGGACTGAAACCTCTTCAAACTGTAAGCCAAATAAAGCTTTCCTCCTTTGAGTGTTGGGTATTTTGTCTCAGAAGTGAGAAAAGTAACTAAGACAGTCATAAAAAAATACAAAGAATATTTAAATTTTTTAAAATGTATTACAATGAAAGATACATTGCCATCAATCCCCCCTCAAAATACTCACCTTTGTTTCCAATATATTTATTTCATTGTTCTTGCTGTTTTCTGAAGCAGTTCAAGAAGTCCTGTTTTGCTTTATTTTGCTTTTGTCTTTTTTTTTTTTATTGGTACCAGGGATCTAACTCATGACCACGCCCTTGCAAGGCAGGCGTTTATGCCGCTGAGCTAAATCTCCCGTTTTTTGTGTTTTTGACATAAGGTCTCACTATGCAGTTTAGGCTGGCTTTGAGCTCACTTTATAGCCCAGGCTGGTTTTGAACTCACAATGATCCTCCGGTCCCAGCCTCCTGAGTGCTGGGATTACAGGCGTGCACCACCTCACCCAGCAAAGAAGTCTTGTTTTGTGAATGTCTTTAGTTGCACTGTTGTAGCTACTTCAATGTCCTGAGTCAATTCAAAGATTTTACCTTTCAAGGTCATTTTGATTTTGGAGGATGTCATGAAGTTGCATGAGGCCAGATCTGGTAAAAAAAAGTAGATGAAGATACACTGCAGGGTTTTAAAAAGCCTGCTTTCCTGTTGGATGGCACTGGACAGCATTCACTATATGAGGACCGTTGTGAAAGAGAACTTCGGAACTGCTTCAGAAAGTGGCAGGAACAATGAGATAAGTATGTTCAAAGTGAGAAGGTGTTGCTCTAATTTAGTAGAAAAAAACATGGTGGCTGAATCTGGAGGTAAGGGAGTAGGCTGCTCACACCTGCAGGAAACTTGAGCTACAGATGAGGCAGCCGGGGGATCTGGAGACTTGAAACTCGTCAGGGTCGTGTTCATCCCTGGCCAATACCCTGCATCCTGGTTGCAGATACTGGCCACCACTGAACCTGCTTTGAATTTTGTTACCCCTTGGCATGAGACAGCTGAGGTGTAGATTGACTGATGGACCTGATCATAGATGAGGCTGAATCCTGGAGGGTTGACAGCTTCAGGGAAAAAGAATGCACTGGGCCAGCAGCATTTGCTCCAAGAAAACCCAACAGATATAGTAAACAGCAAAAACAGTACGAGGTTTTATTCCAAAGTGACTCCTCCCACATAGCAAGCTAGAGTTGGAGATGAAATCCAAGGCAGTGCTCACTATATATAACAACTTTTCAGCTGGGTGTTGTGGTGAATGGTTATAATTTCAGCACTCGGGAGGTTGAGGCAGAAGGATCTCTCTGCCTTTGAGACCTGCCTGAGCTATGTGAGTTCATGGCCAGCCTGCGCTACAAAATGAAACATTGTGTCAAACAAGCAAACAGGGCAAGCAACACAAACAAAAATTCTCTATGACCTATCATAGCCAAAATTTCAGAAGTCCTGCGCAAGGTCAGAATCATGAAAGTTATGAGAAGAGCAACAAAACACATCAGAATTACTGCAGACTTCTCAACACAAATCGTATAGGTCAGGAGATATTGGAGTGAAATGTCTTAAGCCCTAAAACAAACAACTTCCAGCACAGACTGATATATCCTGCAAAACCATCTTTAAAAACTGGTGGAGAAATAAGATATTTCTATGACAAAGAACATTTTAAGAAATTTAATTGGAGTGCTATCAAAATAGCACTCCAAAAACTTTTCCAAGATATGCTGGAAAAAGAATGAAGTCAAGGATGCCAGGAAGTCTAATAGGATGAATATACCAGGCAGAGTGAGCAGTTAAGTAGGATCAGCAACAGGATAACAATGCAATGACAGGAATAAGTTAATACCTTTCACTAATAACTTTTTTTTTTTTTTTGGCAATACTGGGGATCGAACTCATGACCTCACACTTGCCAGGTAGGTGCTTATGCCACTGAGCTAAATCTCCAGCCCTCACTTTAAATGTGAATGGTTTTGATTCCCCAACCAAAAGACATAGAATGGCAGAATGGATCAAGAAACAAAATCCAATAATATGCAGTACACAAGAAACATTTAATCCAAAAATAAATTATTAGGCTATAAATTAAAGGATGGAAAATAATATTACATTGCAATGGGAGCTCCCAAACAAGCAGGAGTAGGTATCCTATTTTCAGAAAAAGTGGACTGCAAGCCAAAAGTGATCAAAAGAGGCAACGAAGGTCACTGCATGTTGATTAAGGAAATGATTCAACAAGAAGAGATAACAAAGATTAATATATATACACTAAACACTGGGATACTCAATTTTATAAAACAAACACTACTGGATATAAAGGACGAGAGAAACATCAATACAGTTGTAGTGAGAGACCTTAATGTGCAACTGTTACAAATTGACAGATTAAATAGACCAAAAAATCACCAAAGAAGTTGAACCAAACCTTCCAACAAATGGACTTAATAGATATTTACAGACTGCACCACTCCAAAGCAGAACATTTTCTTCTCAGCAGCAGATGCATCTTTCTCCAAAAGAGACCATACATTAGCCTATAAAGCATGCTTAAATAAGTGCAAAAGAATAAAAATGATCTCATACATATTATCAGATCGTAACACAATGAAACAGGAAATCAACAGCAAAATAAACCACAGAAAGTATGTGAACACATGGAAATGAAACAATGCCCACTTCAGTACTCAAGGGTCACAAAAGAAATCAAGGAAGAAATCATATCGTTCCTGGAATCAAATCATAATGTCAGTACAATATACCAGAATTTATGGGACACAATGAAAGCAGTCCTAAGTTTATAGCTGTGGATGTCTACATCAAAAAAATAGAGCAAGTTCAAATAACCTAATGATGCATCTCAAGGTTCTTGAAAAACAAGAACGATCCAAATCCAAAGCTATTGTAAGGAAGAAAATTACAAAGATTGTACCAGAAGTTAATGGAATTGAGACGAAAAAGTCAATACAATGAAGAGTTGCTTCTTTGAAAGAATAAACAAAATAGACAAATCCTTAGCCAATTTTACAACAATAAGGAAAGACCCAAATTTATGTGATTAGAAATTGAAAAAGGAAGGAATCATAATGGATTCTGCTGAAATCCAGGACATCATTGCTAATTACTTTGAGATAGCATACTCTTCTAAAATGGCAAATTTAGAAGAAACTGATAGATTGCTAGATATGCATGAACTATCAAACTAAACCAAAAAGATATAAAAATCTTGAATAATCCAATATCAATCAATGAAACTGAAGAAGCAATAAAAAAAACCCTACAACTTAGAAAATCCTAGGAGCCAATGGATTAAGTACTGAATTCTACAAGAACTTTAGAGAAGATCTAACAGCAACATTCCTCAAACTCTTTATGAAATTGAAAGGAAAGCAATATTCCCAAAGTCATTCCTGGAAACAAACACCAAACATTATCTTGATTTCAAACCACAAAAGGACCCTCTCAAAAAGGACCAATCTCTCTCTTTCTCTCTCTCTCTCTCCCTCTCTCTCTGTCTTTTTGAGACCACGTTTCACTGAGTTCAGGCTGGACTTAAACTCACTTTGTAGTCCAGGATGGCCTCCAACTTGTAGTGACCCTCTTGCCTTAGTCTCCTGAGTGCTGGAATTAGGCATGTACCATCATGGCTGGCTAGACCAATCTCTTTACTGAACATAGCTGCAAAAATCCTTAGTAAGACACTGGCAAATGGAATGCAGCAAATTATAGAAAAGATTATATATCATGACCAAGTAAGATTCATTCCAGGGATGCAGGTATGGCTCCACATATGCAAATCAATACATTTAATATACTACATAAACAGAACCAAGGACAAAAATTATATAATCTTCTCAATAGATGCAGAAAAAGCATTTGACAAAATCCAACATCCTTTCATGATAAAAACCCTGACGAAAACAATACAGAGGATATTTATCTCAAATCTGATAAATACCATCTATGACAAAACAATAGTTGTCATCATACTAAATCTAGAGAAGCTGAAAGCTTTCTTTCTAAAATAAAAAATAGGAGCCAGGGTGGTGGCACACTCCTGTGATCCCAGCACTCAGGAGTCTGAGGGAGGAGGTGGTTGCAAGTTCAAGACCAGCCTGGGCTACAAAGTGAGCCCAAGGCTGGCAAAAAAAAAAAAAAAAAAAAAAAAAAAAAAAGGACAAGGATGTCTGCTATCACCAGTCCTGTTCAATATAGTTCTCAAAACATTATCCAGAGCAGTTAGACTACAGAATGAAATAAAATAGATACGGATAGGCAAGGAAAAATTTGAATTATCGTTATTTGCAGATGACATGATCCTTCATGTATAAGACCCCAGAAACTCCACCAAAATATACGTAGAATTAATAATCAAATTCAGTAGCATAGTAAGATACAAAATCAACATTTAAAAGTTAATAGTGTTACTGATGACCAATAATAGAATGACTGAGAGGAAAATTAGGGAAAAAAATGCCTTTCACAACAGCAACAAGTAAAATGAATTTACCTAACTGAGGAAGTGAAAGACCTCTCAATAAAAACTACAGCACTCTGAAAAAGGAGGTAAGATGGTATCAGAAAATGAAATGTTATTCCTTGTTCCTGGATAGGCAGAACAAATACAGTGAAAATGGCCATACTTTCAAAACTGTTACACAGATTTATAGTAATCCCAATCATAATTCTAAACAGCATTTCAGAACTAGAGAAAGCAATTCTAAAATTTATATGGAACCAGAAGATTGCTGCCATTGCAAAAGCAATGCTGATCAATGAGGGCAAAGCATCACAGTCCCCAAAACTCAAGTTATCCTACAAAGCAACGGTGATAAAAACAGCATGGTACTGAAAAAAATACTGACATATGGGTCAGTGGGACAGAATAGAGGGTACAGAAACAAGTCCAGGCAGACTCTGCTACCTTATCTTCAACAAAAGGGCCAAACACTTTTGATGGAGCAAAGGTAGCCTCCTTTAATAAACGGTGCTGAGAAAACTGGCTATATTTATGCCGAAGGGTGAATCTAGACCCATATCTCTTACTATCTATTAAAACATTCACCAAGCAGCTATAATTTGTATGTCTTGCTCCAGGGCAGCTCTGATTCAAACATGTTATTTTCCTGCTACGTTGGTACATGCATGACTGCCCCACTAGGTGGCATGGGACAGTCCCATTGGGTGGTACAAGCTTCCCAATGGGACTGTCATGTGTGTCCCACTGGAGGTGCAAGCCAGTGGGAATGTGTTAAACTAAAATTGAAATGGGCCAAAGATCTAAATATTAAAATGAGAGCAACCTGCTGGACGGTAAAATATGTAAAACTCTTGAAGACATGCAGGCAAGGACTTTCTGAATAGAACCCCTTTTGCACAAGGAATAATACCAAGAATCAATAAGTGGATCACATCAAGTTAAAAAACTTCTGCACTGCAAAGGAACCGCCAACAGAGTAAAAAGGCAATATACATAATGGGAAAAATATTTTGCCAGCTACTGCTCAGACAAAGGACTCACATCTAGAATATATAAAGAACTAAAACACAACAAATAAAACAAACCTTTGAATGCCTCAAATTTAAAAACTCAGTTAAAAATATGCATCTAAAATGAATACATATTTGTCAGATGAAGAAGTACAAATGACCAATAAAATACATGAAAAAATGTACAACATCACTGGCCATTCAATAGATGTAAATTCAAGCAAAACTGAGATTGTGTCTTACTGTAGGAGGAATACTTGCTCCATCAAGAAATCAATGAATAACAAATGCTGGAGAGGTTATGGGGGAAAATGCACCCTTTTTCATTGTTAGTGGGTTGTAAACTAGTACCACCACTATGGAAATCAGTACGGCGATTCCTCAAGAAACTAAAAACAGAAATTCCACTTGACCCCTGTATTCCCCTTTTAGCTATCTTCTTGAAAGAGATAAAGACATCAAATTACAGTGATAAATGCATACCCAGGTTTAAGTCTTAATCTTGGAAATGGCCTATATGCCTATCAACAGGTGAATGAATAAACAAAATGTGGTATTTATATATAGTTGGGTACTATTGTGTCATGAAGGATAAACAAGTCATTTATAGAAAATGGGTGCACCTTGAAATGATAATATTAACTGAAATAAATCAGACATGTAAGTGTAAATATTGCATGGGTTCTCTTATATGAAAAATTCAACATATAAATAAAGTACAAAATAAAAGTCAAAAGCAAAAAAAAAAAGAGGAAAAAAGTTATTGTAATCCAGCACAGTCAATGTGTCTAAAGTATACATTGATTCAGTACAATTGTCTTGTGTGTTTTATATGTTTTTGGCCTGCTAGTCTGACTGGCAATCTGTGTTTATAATAATTAACTTGATAAGGATTTATAAAAAAATTAAATGAGTCTGATGCTGGCCAAAAAACTCCCTGAAAAACAAACAAAATAAAATGGGATAGAAGGGAAGCGTGACAAGAATTGAGATGTATTATGTATAGGCACCAACTCTCCACTAGGAATATAATCATTATGTACTGTAAGCTCATACTAATAAACAAAATAAAAATTATAAAAATGGGGAATTTTTTTTTTTGGTACTGGGAATCGAACTCAGGACTTTGCACTTGCCAGGGAAGGGCCTGTGCTGCTGAGCTCGGTCCCCGGCTAAGGGAAATATTGTGAGGGAGATTAATGTCAACTTGTCTTTTACTGTAGTTTTTTTATTACACACACTTCATCCACATCTGGTATCTTGATTTGTGGACTACAATTATAGATAGCCCAAGAGTAATGTGTTTGAAGATCAGTCAATCTATACATTTGATAATACTTCCTGAGGACTGTGGCTAAGAGTTGATAGACAACTAAAATGTGTTACTTAGGAATAAAGAGATAATAAATTTTATAAACATGTTAAAATAAAATGGGCTAAAATATGGAGAAGTGTGAGACAGTTAGTGGTAGGATACATACTGTGTACCTCATTCAATGTAAGATAGGAGAAGATGCTGAACTAAACCCTTCAGGACCTGATAAAATTGAGGGAGTAGGTGAAACTGGGAAAGTACTGCAGGGAGAGGAGGTAGTGTAAACAAAGGCTGAAAGGCAGTTAAACACCTCAGAAGTGTTTGGTTTTAGTGCTGCTGGAGTGTCACATTTAAAGTGGGAAGCAAGGAGGAGTGATGGAGGAGAGGCAGGCCCACAGATCTGTAAATCTGTGATCTTCGTGCGATTGAGGAGCACCTTTCTTTATGAAAATCATGCCGAGTGAGCCACTGTTTGTAATGGAAATGAGATAATTTCCTCAGGTGGGTGCAGTAGAAGACACAGCTGAAAGTCCTCCCAAGGCTGAGAGGGAAGGAAGTCTTTCGAGCAGAACAGTGACATGATTAGATCTCCACGCTGGGGCATGAGTAGCTCTGTGGAGAATGGTTGGAGGGGAGCAGCTGTAGAGCTAAGAATACTGGGTTGGAAGCTGCTCTCCAGGCATTACCTAGGGAAGGCCTCACTAAGGTAGAAGACACAGGGATATGGTGAAGGGAGAACCGACTTGAAAAATGTCCCCTCATGAGAAAAGCTACATCTGGCGACTGGCGGATGTAATGAGTAAGGAAATAAAGATGGCTCCTGTCTCTCGAGCTTCAGTGAGTGAATAGATGGTGGTATCAGCAATTGAGACACAGAAACCCAGGGCAGAGGCAGCTGGATGTAGATGTTGATGAACTGGTTTAGAACATGTTGAATTTTCTGTGCCATAAGACATGGCCTAGACATGGAAATGAGTGTCAGGTAGTGGGATGTAGCACAGGAAAGAGGTATAGGCTAGGGACAGGCTAAAGAGATATCAGTACATAGGTGCCAGCGGAAATAAGAAGGGTAGGTTGATACCGGAACAAGCAATACCCTACCTGTTCCTTCACCTAACAGGGATAGCCCCAATGTTCTGCCAAAGTTTTGATTTTCTTGTTTCTTAGTTCTTGAGATAGCTGGAGGCCTCTGGCTACACACAGCCTTTTCCTCTTAGGTGCACATGTGCCGTGATCAGGAGCACACTCCTTTGTGTTCTGTGGTATGCACTACCGATCGCTTGTAGTTTCGTTTATCCCAACGCATTACTGTTGTTTATTTCCTTCTCCAGGACTACTGTCCTCTCTTCAGACTTACTGAGGGTAGGATCTGTGTTTTTCTCTCTGTGATAGCTCCTAATCTCAGAAGTCCTAGAGAAACATTTACTGAGTAAATGAGTGGATGAATGTATGCAGAGAGATGAGGAGCAGCAAGAGACTAGCAACTAGAAAATACAATATTTAAAGGATTCAGGAAAGAGAGGAAAGAATACAGAACTAGAAGGAGAACAGGAAAGACAGTATAGAAAGGCCAAGGATGTAGAGGTGTTGAACAGAGCTTGGTCACAGTATCAAATGCAGAAGGGAAGGGGCATAAAGTAAATGCATTTGGGGCTTTCTCTGTAGTGTACAAAAGTTGCTCAGCAGTCAGGGCATAGAAGCAGACAGGCAGCATAGAGTCATGATTAAAAGTGTGTATTCTGGAGCAGCTCTACCCATGCTTATAATCCTTGACCTGATACTTACTGGCTGTGTGCCTTTGGGCAAGTCACTTATACTTTCTGTGCATACAGTATTTGTAAAACAACTAGGAATGATAATAGTGACTGCTCTCTAAAGGTTGTTGTGATAATTAAGTGCGTCAGTTCCTACAGAGTACTTTCCGAGTACAAGCTCTGACCCTTAGGAAACATTTTTAAAGCTATAATTAATACTCTTTTTTGGCAGTTGTAATAATAATGCTTCGATTCATTGTGATTCCCTGAGGACACCATTCACTATGACTGTGAGTTTACTACAATAATTAGGATGATGTTATTTGCACAGTGACACAGACAAACATCCTAGAAATGATGCTAGGTAAAAATACTTGGGTGAAAAACAACAGTTAACATTTGAATACATTTGATTGTAGGATAAGAATGTCATTACAGTGGACAAAAATGACAAACTATTTTGTCCCATTTCAAAGACATGGATCATATAAGAATCCTCTTTGGTTTTAGGGACAAATATTGAAACAGAAAATATTTTTGTCAGTGCTGCCTGGGAAGGCATTCAACAGTGAGTACTCACCTGCTGTTTAATAGCAGCTACATCAGCCACTGTCCAAGGCTGCTTTTTCTTGAGTATTTGGTCAAGAAGGAGAATGTAGCTCAGGAGAGGGTTGATAGGCTTGACCTTTGCTGCCTTTACAAATATTTTAAAAAGAAAGTTAGCAATACAGCTTAGTTTGAATTATACAACAAAAACAAAATCAAAAGCAGTATTTTTTTTTTTTTCGTACCGGGGATTGAATTCATGACCTTGTGCTTGTCAGGCAGGCGCGTATGCCACTAAACAGTATATATTTTTTTTAATGACAGGATTTGTATGTCACTAAACCATTTGTTAGTTTTGCTGGGGAACCTAGCATAGAGCCATGTGCATAGGGCGCTTAGCAAATCCTCTTTAATAATGATGGAGTCTACTTGTAAGAGAAATATAGACTTAATGTGAAATGAGAGGGCAGAGAGGGGTCAGCTTCACCTGACCCACGCTTTCCAAGCTATCACAAAGCACGGAAAAGAAGGTGGCCTCATGGAGTACTTATTATTTCTAAGCTTCTCATGGGGAACCAGTGTCTGTTTTACCTTTCCCCGGTTGCTGACCAATGCTAGTGGAAATCACATAAATATACTGATTGTATATTACTTTCTTTGAAAGTATATATTACCTAATCTTATCAAGGCTTTTAATATTGGTTGACATTTTTTCATTTGCTGTTAAAACTCTTACAGTACTTGTAGTGGCTGCTGGAAAGCTAGACACTCAAACTTCCTTAGCTGATGACTGTGTCTCTTTATTTTTAATTTTTTTTTTTTTTGACACAAGATCTCAATATGTAGTCCAGGCTAGCCACGTTTGTTATGACAGTATTCTGGGAGGCTGAGGCAAAAGTGTTGTAGGTTTGAGCCCAGTCAGGGAAACTTAGTGACTTAGCTAGACCCTGTCTCAAAATAAAAAATAAAAAGGGCGAGGGTTGTAGCTCAGTGTTAAGGTCCTTGGTTCAATCCTCAGTACTATAAAAGCACAAAACAACAAAACAAACAAACCCCAAAACAACTCCCCCGCAAAAACCAAAACAAATAAGCAAAAATTTAACCATTTAAAGTGTTCAGTACCATGTAATGACAGTGTAGGAACTGTGTAGGGTTGTTACCGTGGCCTGCTGAAGTGACATCCCAGTCAAGACCTAAGGGAGATGGCAAGAGAACTATGCAGCTATGTGGGGACAGCATGGGGACAGCATGGGGACAGTATGTCTGAGGTGTCAAAGGAACATTAAGGGACTTTGTAGGTGGAATGAAGTGTGTTCTGGAGGTGAGCAATAGTAGAGATAGATACACAGTGAGGGTCCAGATCATCAGTGCCCAACAGAACTTCCCACAGTGAGATTTTCTATATTTTGGTGCCATGAAAAAAAGTAGCCATATGCCACATAGGGCAATTGGACATTTCAAATGTGGATGGTGTGACTGATGAAGTATATTTATAATTTTACTTACTCTAAACAGCCACTAGTAGCTACCATTAATTGGAAGGCTCGGGTTTAGATTGTATAGGACCTTGTAAGTTACAATGAAGAGTTTGAGTGTTTTCTTTGATATGAAAATCTACTGGAGGATTTTAAACTGATTTTAATAGTGTTGAGAGTAGAGTAAAGGTGCCAAAAGTAGAAGCTGAAGGACCATTTAGAGATATTGATGCTACCTCTGTTAAGGTTATAGAGATAATCTAGTATATAGTATGTTCTTAATAAAATATTCATATTATAATTTTCTTCCCTCTAAAAGGATTGAAGGCATAACTCAGTGATAGAGTATATCCTTAGCATATGCTAAGCCTTGGATTTTATCTTCAGCACCAAACCAAACCAAAACAAAACAAACCAAAAATATTGAGTCTTCTATGGTTCAGGTTCTATTTTAGGTGATAGAAGTTACTCAGTGAAAGAAATAAAGTCCTTGCATACATGAACTTTGTATTATTCTGGCTAGAGATTGACAGTATAAGCATCATGTATCAGTGAGGAATGTCTCAAGTTTTGGCATAAACTTAAAGGGGGGTAAGTGTTCACTTATTTCCATATTGTCAGTGTTATTCTCCTGGGTGTAACTTCATTTGGGGACATAAAGACAAAATTTGACTTCGAAGTCATTTGTGACAGTGATACCCTTCTCTGGGACTCTCATACTCTATGGCTGTGGGTGCCTTCTGGCAATTTCATAATAATGCAAGCCACAGATGGACCTCTGGGACTCAGAGATGCCCCACAGTGTGGTCTGCTCTCCATATTAATCTCAGTTCTGCTGCACAGACCAGGAAGCCTGTGACAAACCTGAGGCAAGGCCAGAGCTTTCTGAGACAATGTCTAGAAGTCCTGAGAGAATGTCAGGAAGTTTAGGCATACTTGCCTGAGGCCTTAAAACGCATGATAACAAAACATTGAGGGGCAAGTGGATTAAAGGCAACAAAGCGAAGCCCGGCCAGGAGGTACAGCTATGACCATAAGTAGGGTTCTAGTCCAGGATATGATGGTCACTTCTGACAGATCTGCTCCATGGATGTGAACCATGTCTTCCTGTTCCATAGTGGCTGCCCCAACCACAGTCCTGAGCTGATTGAGAGAGTCCAAACTGCAGCTTCAGGTCCCTAAGTTAATGGGGGAACACTGAAGGTAGAACTGTGGCCTTTTATTGTTATTATCTTTCTAGCTGCAATTTCGTTTTTTATACCAGGGATCGAACTCATGACCTTGTGCTTGTCAGGCAGTCGCTTATGCCACTGAGCTATATCGCCAGCCCTGTTATTATCTTTATATTGTCCAACTCCAAACCTAGGATTGTCATTTCCAGTAAGGTTAAGTATGTGTTGAAATTAAATGAAGTGTTTACAGTTAGGCTTAGACTGAGCAATATGGTTTGAAATTGGTTTGAAGTATAACTAAACATATTTCATAAACAGCATGGAATTAGTTCTGTTGAGGTGGTACTTTAAAAATCCAAGTATTAAGCATTGATATGACTTAATCTAAACCTCACCTGTGCTTTCCAGTCTCTTTTATGGAAAAAGTAGTCCTCAAAGAAATTCAGAGGCTCTTTTCTCCGTAGCATTTCTAATTTCTGTATGTCTTCGAAAGGCTTTCCCATCACCATACAATCCATATTAGGAAACAATGGAAAGATGGGTATTTTCGAGTATGGGCTATCTGAAGGAAAATTGTACTCTAAAAAGATAAACACAAGAATGGTATCACAATGAAATTCTCATAAGGTCCTGAGTTCGATCTCTGGTTTAAAAAAAAATAAAAAGACAAATATTCGTTTCTCTTCAGTGGTCGTGCCCTTCTTCCTCACTCTCCTACTCCCACTCCACACCCATCTACAGACTCCAGGTTTCAGCCCAGTGTCTAAGAACCAGGTCAAGTGTGTCTTTGCTTTCAAATGATATATGACAGTTACTCAGAGACGGCTCAGGTCCTGCTTTTGGCCTCAAGTATTTACTTCTGATGAGTCATAGACAAATACATCTTTTAATGCAGCTGTCATGGTTATGTCGGCCCCCAAGCCTCATGCCTTTGCATTGTGCATTTGTGATTGGTTCATTGTCTAGTGCTTGGATTGGTGGTGTCAGTGCTACACCCTCCTAGGGGTGGAGCCAGGATGTGATGTAATGGCAGGAAGAAGGCGTGTCTCTCTCTTTTGCTGGTTTCCACTTGCTGTTTGCAGCTGCTGTGAACCATAGCCCTGCCATGCCACCCTGCCTTGGAGCCAACTGAGTATGGACTGAAACCCTCAAAAACTGTAAGAAATAAATCTTTCCTTTCCCAGCTTTGGGCATCAGGTATTTTGTCTCAGTGATGAGTGAAAAGTAACTAAGACAGCAGCCTAGGAGGCTAAGGGCCTCTATGATGAAAACTATTGATCTTCGAAGAGAGAGAGAGAGTAAAGAGGCTATAAGAAAATGGAACAACATCCCCAGTTCTGGGTTAGACAGAATTAATATTATTAAAGTGGCCATATTACCAAAAGTGATCTGTAGATTTAATGCAGTCTCTACTAAAATACACTTATCATTGAGCTACAAAAAACAACAACCTGAATATTTATATGGGGCCAGAAGAGACCCAGAATATCCAAGCAATATTAAACAAATACAACAAAGTGCAGGCCAGGCGTGGTAGCTTAGGCCTGTAATCCTAGCACTTAGAAGGCTGAGGCAGGAGGATCACTGTGACTTTAAAACCAGCCTGGGCTATAAAGTGAGTTCAAGACCAGCCTGAGCTACATAGTGAAACACTGTCTAAGAAAATGCAAAACAGGCAAACACATTTTAAAAAGAACAAAAACCAAAATGGGAGACATCACAATGCTAGATTATAGATTATATTACAAAGCTATAGTAAAAAGCCAAAAAAAACTCCCCCAAAACAAAAAACAAAAACCAAGAAACCTATGTGATATTTATACAAAAATAGATATATAAACCAATGGAATAGAAGACACAGAAACAACCCCATACACCTGAAGTCATCTGATTTTTGATAAAGAGGCTGTCTTAGTTACTTTTTGTCTTTGCCAAGACAAAATACCCAATACCAAAGTTAAAGGAGGGAAGGTTTATTTAGCTCATAGTTTGTAGAGGTTTCAATTCATAGTTGGTTGACTCCCAGGCAGGGTTACATTGCAAAAGAGAAATAGTGCATGACAGTTGGAAGGCAGCAAAGTAGTGAAGAAGCAGCAAGGGAGGACAGTAGTCCTCTTTCTGTCCCTTATACTCTGTTTGGGCTACCTATGCTTAGACAGGTAGCATTCACACCCAGGGAGGGTCTCCCATTATCCATGCCCAGGACTATGTCAAGCCAATCAGTGGACTAATTTAGTAATCACACACCCTTGATCTCAGCATCACACACTTACTCCCAGCATCACACATTCTGGATCTGGCCATCTTTGACATGAAGCTTTGGAGGGACATTTAGACACAAGCTATAGCAAGGACCAAAAAGACACGTAGGGGAAAAGATAGCCCCTTTACAAATGTGCTTGGAAAACTGGTTATCCACATGCAGAAGATTAAAACTAGATCCATATATTTCACCCCGTACTAAAGTCAAGTCAAAATGGATAAAGACTTAGATGTAAAAAAGGAACATTTCTGAGCTGGTATGGTGCCATGCACCTGTAATTCCAGTACTCTTGTTAAACCCAGACTGGGTGACTTAGCAATCTGGTGAGACACTGTTTTAAAAATAATAAAAAAAAGGGCTGGAGATATAGTTCAATATAAAGGCCCTGGGTTTAATTCTTAACACCGCAAAAACAAACAAAACAGATAAAGACTCTCCCAAAATCAAAAATATTGAAACTCCTGGAAGATAACTTAGGGGAAACACTTGAAACTACAGGTACAGGCAAGAACTTCTTAAATAGAACTCTAATCGCACAGAAAATAATACCAACAATCAACGAATAGAGTTATCCAAATTAAAAAAATTCTGTATAGCTAGGCATGGTGGCACATGCCTGTAATCTCAGCCCTCAGGAGACCGAGGCAGGAGGGTCACTATCAATTCAAGGCCAGTCTTAGCCACATAATAAGATCTTATCTCAAAAAAGTTTTTTTTTAACAAAAGTTTCTGTACATGCTGGGGATTTAGCTCAGTGGCACAAGCACATGCCTTGCAAGCGCGCAGTGGTGAGTTCGATCCCTGGTACCCACCCTAAAAAAAGTTTCTGTACAGCAAAGCAAACAATCAACAGTGAAGAGATGACCTACAGAACATAGAAAACTTAGCTACTCTTCTGATAGAGGGTATATATGTGGCTTTTTTTTTTTTTTGTGCCGGGGATTGAACTCACGACCTCGCGTTTGCCAAGCAGGCACTTACCCCGCTGAGCTAAACCCCCAGCCCTATTACTCTTTTTATTTATTTATTTTTTGGTATATGTGGCTTTTTTGAGACAAGGTTTTACTATGCAGTTTAGGCTGGCCTTGAACTCACTTTATAACCCAGGATGCCTTGAACTCATAGTAATCCTCCTGCCTTAGTCTCCCAAGGACTGGAATTATGGGTGTGTGCCACCACTAATATTTAGAATATATAAAGTACACACACACACAAAATAACCACCAAAAACCAAATGATCCAATAAAAATATAGGCAAATGAACTGAATAGAAACTTCTCAAAACAAGACAAACCAGTGACTTTAACACCGTCAGCCATTAGGAAAACATCAAAACAAGTCTGTGATTCTGTCTTACCCCGAGTCAGCATGGCTATTAAGAACACACAAAATGACAAATGTTGGTGAGCATGTGGGGGGAAGGAAGACTTCTACACTGTTAGTGGGAATGTAAACTAGTATAACCACTATAAACATTCAGTATGGCGAGTCCTCAAAAAACCAAAACTAGAAATTCTACTTGCCCCAGCCACACCCCACCTGAAAGAGTTAGACACAGAATAGTGAAAAAACAAATGCCTACCTATGTTTATAGCAGCACAACTCACAATAGCTACACTCTAGAAACTGCCTAGATGCCCTTCAACAGATGAATGGGTACAGAAAATGTGTAACATATAAGGTGTGATTGAAAAATACAGTGAATGTTTAAATAAAAAATTATTACAGTAAAGGACACATTACCGTTAATCTCCCTCAGAATACTCCCTTTTGCTTTGGACATGCTTATCCCATACCTAACCTGGCTAAAGCAGCTGTAGAAATCCTGTCCTGTGAATGGCTTCAGGTGGGCTGCTGTGGCCACCCCAATATCATGGATTCATTCAAAGCGTTTACCTCTCATGGTCATTTTGACTTTGGGGAGAGGCAGAAGATGCATGATGTCAGATGTGGTAACTAAGGTGGACAAAGACACACTGCATTGGTATTGCCTGCATGTCAGATGGCACTGGGCAGCATTCACTGTATTTCTGATCATGCCTCGTAAAGACAGTCATGAAAGAGGACTTCTGTAACTGTTTCAGAAAGTGACAAGAATAATAAAATAAGTGTCTGAAGACGGGAGAATATTACGAGGGAGGTTAATGGCAATGTGTCTTTGATTGTAATACATTTTTTTAATATAAGCATTTGCTGTATATTTCCATCATATCTTGTATACTCAGTGAAATACTACTCAACCATAAAAAGAGAAAAGTCATTACATTTGCTGGAAAATGAGTGGAAGTTGAGACCACTAAGTGAAATAAACCAGATCCAGACAGTTAAATAGTATATTGCTTCTTACATGAGAAACCTAAGATATAAACAAATGAATGAAGGAGTTACACAAAGGTGAGATGGTAGGTAACAAAAAGGTAGACTTGTTGGAGATGAGAAATGGGTTCAGGGTGAGGAAGGGAGGAGGAAGGCAGGGAGCAAAGTCATCAAGATATGCTGTGTCCATACGTGCCAGTTCTCCAAAACAGATGTAGGTATGATGTCCTGCAAACATAGACTACTAAAAAAAAAAAAAATTAAAACAGCCTTTTAAGCAGTGGAGAGATAATAAATAGCTCTTACTTTTAAGCTCTGCCAGAAATTTAAATAAATCCTTTTCACTTGTAATTGCAATTCGAGCGGCATTAGCAAAGGCTGCCGTGCTTGAGCCTGGAGTCATGCACACCTCTGGCTTAAATCTTCTTTTCCCATAGCCCATAGCATTTGGATTCCACAGCACCTCTGCACTGACATCCTGGAATTTTCTTCGGAAGTAGCTTAAAAAGAAAAAAGTAATTTAACAATAGCTAAAAGGTGCTGTAAGACAAAAAGAAAAATGTTAGATTATAAGTTATATGTGCTGAATAAATTTATTTTAAATTTTATTTTCATATTCAGTAATATTTGACTTTGTTTTTTTTGAGACAAGGTCTTGTATATAGTTTAGGGTAGACTTGAACTGTGTAGTACAGGCTGCCACTTTTATGGCAATCCTCTTGCCTCAGCCTCCCACATAACAGTCAATAATATTTGAGTGCTTATTTCTAGGACATTTATAGACTATCTACTATTATTATTCATTTTTTTGAGTAGTGGGGGTCCAATTCAAGGCCTTATGCATACTAAGCAAGCACTCTACCACTGATCTATAGTCTCAGCCTTTATTTTATTTTGAGATAGCATCTTGCTAAGTTGCCCAGGGTGGTACTGTACTTGTAGCTCCCCAAGGATCTGGGATTACAGGCATGTGTCACAACAAGGTTCCTACTGTAACTTTCATAGACCATTTGACTATTTTCTGTCTGTAATTCTTTCTTTGTTTTTTGGTACTGGGAATTGAACTCAGGACCTTGTGCTTGCCAGGCAGGCTCTGTGCCACTGAGCTATACCCACAGCCCTGTCTATAATTTTTGGCTTTTGGTTTCCTTTGGCCCCAAACCTCCTGGTTTTACATACAGAAATACTTAAGATCCTTGACACATTCCTTAAAATGCCATTAATTTGAATATAAACATGAATCATGCTTATACTGCATTACTTTGTGTTGGGTTTAAAAATGCAATTTTTTCCTGGGTGTGTTGGTACATGTCTGTAATCCCAGAATTTGGAGGGAGTTGAGGCAGGAAAATTGTGGCAAGTTTGAGGCTAGCCTGGGCTACAAAGTGAGTTCAAGTTCAGCTGAACTACATAGCAAGACTCTGTCTCAAAAAACAAAACAAAACATAACTTTTTGAATAAAAGAAATTCTTGGGTGTGGTTCAATGCTAGAACACTTGTCTAGCTTGCCTGCGACCCTGGGTTTCATCATCATCGGGAAAAGGAAAATGGTGAGGGAGAGTGGGTGAAGGACAGGGGAGAGGAAGAAGAAAAGGGAGGAGGGAAGGGAGAAGGGGAGAGAGAACAGTTTAATTTCCATAATTTTATAATTTCTAAAATTCTTGTTGATTCCTAGTTTTATTTCACTGTAGTCAGAAAAGACTCATTCTATGACTTAAATTTATTTTGAATTTTTGAGACCATTTTGTGGCCTAACCTTTGTCTGTCCTGGGGAAGGTTTTACCTGCTGAGAAGACTATTTTGTAGCTGTTGGATGGAATGTCCTGCAGTATCTCTTAGGTTAGGTCCTCTTAGTCTATAGCATAAGTATCCAGCCTTTGGATATATCTGGGCTACTGAGTGAAGAGGAATTGTTGTAGGAAATAGGGGCCGGGGATTTAGGTCAGCGGCTTAAGCGCCTGCCTGGAAATATATATATGTATTATAATGTATATATAGCCATAAATATGTGTAACAAAACTTTCTTTTGTCTATTTTGTTATGACATTAAAATGGAATACCAAAGCCCAATTTTAATTTAATTACTGTAATTGTAAGAAAACTTACATGTCTGCATAATAAGACTAAATTCCTGCCTTCAGGGAATACATGCGTGTAGGCAGTAGTTGCAGGCCCAGTCTTGTGAGATATCACACATGCCTAATCTTATCGGTACCGGGGATTGAACTCCTGACTGCACACTAGCAAGGCAGGCGCTTATACTGCTGAGCTAAATCCCCAGCCCACACGTGTGTAAATCTTGATGCAGTGACTGTGTGTCAGGATCAGGAAGTGTCGTGCCCCCTCCTACACAGTACTCCCTTGTTAACTACAGTCTACACTTGAGGACCACACAATGCAGTTGTGGAAATACTGCTAAAAATCGCATCATAATTTACAGTCTTATAGGGTTAAAGTACTAGCTGTCGAAGGCCACATGTTGCCCGTAGGCCACAGGTTTGACACGCCTGGTGTTTCCTTTTTTAGGGGGGTGGCTAGATGATCTGTCCATTGATGAAAATTATGATTGTAATAAGATCTCCCCTTTTTAGATCTAGCCATGTTTGTTTTATATAATTAGGTACTCTAGTTTAGGTGCATATATAGTTACCATTGTTGTTTCTTCTTGCTGAATTTATTCCTTTGTTGTTATGTCATGACCTTTTTGTATCTTCTTATGGTATTTGACTTAAAGGATATTTTATCTGGTATATGTATAGCTACTTTTGCTCATTTTTGGTTTTTATTTGCATGGTATATCTTTTTCCATCCTTTTTTGTGGTTAAATGAAAGTCTTTATTAACAAAGACCATTTTGGTTCTTGTAAGTTCATCTTAGTATTAAATAGGATAAGATGCTTAATAGCTGTATTCAACACTTTATTCTGGATTAGTCCTTGTCAATAAACTTGCTGTGGACTTGTTTATATTTTAATAGATGCCATGAATCATTAAGTATTTAGATAGAGATAACTAACTACATTGAAAATTTATAGATGTTTTATCATTAAGTTAGAATAAAAAATCAAACAAAGGATATGATAAAGGTTGGTTTAAAACTTATTTATCATCAGGCATTATACCTTTTTAAAGAACAAATATAATTTACAGAAATTATACAAGTCACTTTTTGTCAAATATTAACATGTATTTAGCAATTTTTTTTTAGCTGAAATAGTATTTCAATTGTAAAATCCATCTCTGGTTACAAAGAAAAAAAGTCAGAAACCCTATTGGAATTTAGCATAATTTACAAATGTCCTAAGTTCTTTTTATTTTGGTACTGGGGATCAAACTTGTGACCTCATGCTTGCCAGGGAGGTGCTTATGCTGCTGAGCTAAAACTCTGGCCCATGTCCTAAGAATTCTTAAGCCACACAATATTTTAAGCAGAAAAACAATAATTTTAAAAGTTTGGTATTGTTTCTGTAGTTTATGTGGATGTGTTAATTGATCTCTTTATAAGAAACCCAACTAAAAGTTGATCATATTAAGCACTGTAAAGTAAAAGCAAAAGCTAATCATCTTTTAACAAAAATTGTGTATGATACTTACAAGTATCAAAGATATCATTTAGTGGTTAACTTCTCAGTACAAAATACTAACCAAAATATATTTACTGGATTATTTCTCACTTATAGTCACCTTTTTATCCAAAATAAGGATTTCTGATAAATAAAAACTATAGTGTAATTTGCTTAATGCAGACTGCTGCATTTTTCCTGCTATGTACTTAATTTTCTCCTCCGGTGCTGGTACCACTTCACATGGTACCATACTATTAGAAACATTAAGTACCTGGGATTTATGCTTCATATCAGACATAATTTGACTTATTTCAAATGATGTACAGCTCCTCATATAAAAAAGATGTTTTGTGGTTTTTGACATATGGTAATTTATAAGTTAAGCAAATGTGAGATGCTATAAGATGTGAACAGCTGTTCTTTAAGTCTTAAATGTTCCGTTGAATTGCTGCAAAATTCAGGTAATGACTTTATTATTTAGTTAGTGTAACAAGGCCAAAGTACAGTGTGCTAAGTCATACAGTACAAATCCAAGAAAGGTAATACCTTTACTAAATCATGAAACTTTTGGCAAACCAATACAGTACTCTTTAAAACAATAATATTTCTGTTGGAGTCATGTATTACTTTAGTGATAATATTCACTCCAAAAATATCATTTAAGTACCAAATCAAAACACTGATTTCTAGCAGAGCAAATTACTTTGTACAAATGAATGTCTTTTACAACTGTACAATTTCTTCTTTTAAAGTGAGTTCCTCACATGCAGGTCTTGTTTGCAGTGGCAAGGTGACTCTGGTGGCTCTGCTTTGTCCTGGGGTTGGTCCACAGCCAGGGAAAGTCCCACTGTCTGAACAGCTTTAATATTCTACTTTAAGACGCCTCACTGCCAATACCAATTTTTCCAATTTTTTTTTTAAAGTTACATTTTCACATAAATACTGGATCCCTAACAATTAGCCATTTCATGTCATACTAACATCAGATGATCCCAGTGATTTAGAAGCCCTGTATCTTAATGTTTTGATGAAAATCACATAGCCATACCCAAGTTTATAAAAAAAATTCTACTTAAAATGTAGTTGTGTTTTTATTTTGTTATTATTTTTTTGGTACCAGGGATCAAACTCATGACCTCACACTTGCCAGATAGAAACTTGTGCTACTGAGCTATATCCCCAGTCCTTAGTTGTGTTTTAAAAATAACAAATAAATATATTGTCAACTTGGAGAGACCTGGTGCTGTATACTTCCTTTATTATTTCTCTGCTGCCATTGGTGGCCTTACGCTTCCTGTTACTGAATCTGCCAAGTTGTCAATCTCAACATCTATGTAATACCCATTCCATTGCTTCTCGATCATCAGTAAATTTAAATTTCATTGTTTTCTCTGCAGGATCAACTATGGACATAAGTTTTGGTTCTTTTTTTTTTTTTGGTACCGGGGATTGACCTTACGACCTCACAACTTCACCACCGCCCGCTTGCCAGGCAGGCGTTTGTGCCACTGACCCAAGTTTTGGTTCTTGCTGCACCAATAATAGACTTCACTATGGAAGGCGGTCCCTACTCTGTGCTAAGTCTGTGGCTGTGTAACTTTCCAGGGTGATCCTATATGTCTGTCCAGTAATCAGCTCTCACCACATGCAAGTTCATAGTGTTTGGGTACTTCTTTTCTTTCCTTCCATCCATGTTTTCTTCCATCCATCCCCTTCTTTCCTTCCATCCATGTTTTTTTTTGAGACAGAGTCTCGCTATGTAGTTCAGGCTGGCCTTAAACTCCTTGTGTAGACCAGGTTGCCTTGAACTCATGGTGATCTTCCTGCCTCAGCTTCCTGAGTGGTGGCATTACAGGCCTGTGCCACCATGCCCAGCTAAGAGTTTGGGTATTTCTGCATTACAGCTGATGTAACAGTTTCCCATGGGTAGTCAAATACGTGCTCCAAAGTCCAGATCTCCATCAACAGCCTGTTTGATGTTCAGGTGGCGCTAGGGGACTGTGAGCTTTCATCTTTATTGTATCTGTGTGCCTTTATGGGCTAAGGCAGTGGTGGCAAACCTATGACACATATGCCACCATAGACTGTTTATATCAATGAAAGCTCTAAAGATTCACAGTCACTGGAATAAGTGAATTTCTTCTTTTTAAGAAGTAATTTTTATTTTTTCAGTAGATGTTTGCAGTACATAAGGATTACATTCAATGTCAGGAGCCAGTACATGTATATAACACATCTTCTTTATTTTTATTTCTTTTCCCTGCCCTCTCCCCTCCTTCTATCTCTTGGTAACCTGCACATCTGCAAAAGATCTGTCTCTCTGTTTCCTATTATCTATTTTTTGTTTTGTTTTTTTTTGGACAGCGTTTTACTAAACAGTTCAGGCTGGCCTTGAACTATGTAGCCCAGGCTAACTTTAAATTGGCAATGATCCTCCTGCCTCAGCCTCCCAAGTGCTGGGATTATAGGAGTGCACCACCAGGCTCATCATCTATTACCTATTATTTATTTTGCTCTTTAAATTATTTATTAAGCATTGCATCCCGGAGGGTGGCCCAGCTGGAAGACTGAGTTCAGGCTCTAGGCCTCCTCCATTACCCCCAGATGGTGGAGCCACTTGGAAGAATGTAAGACTGACAGGAACCCCAAGAGCCAGGACCACAGCCCACCACACAGACACACACACACACCTGTGGCGAGTGAAATAATCGGCGAACATGGAAGCATCTGAAGCAGCAGCGAGGAGAGAGCAGTTGCACTCTGGAGAACTCCGCCGACAGAAGACCAGTCCCAGCACTCACATCCAGAGGCTGAGATCGGCGCCATACCCAGCACATCTCTCAGATGTAACATGGACATTATCACAGAACCACAAGAAGGTAGGTTCTTGGGATAGTTAGGAAGAGCCAACTACCTGTGGAGGACATCCCTGAGGAATGGACATCTCCTTTCCTCCCTGAGAGAGGCCTCAGTGCTAGTGCTAGAGTTATGTATCATGGGAGGTTGATGGGCATCAACACAGAAGATAAAATAAAAGCAAAAAGAGAAGGTGGAGAATGGCAAGATGCAGATGTGGGGTCCAGGTTCAGATCCCCCGCCCACCCAGAACAGGCTTGGAACTCAATGAGATGGATGAAGTTGGAAGTCAAACACTGAAAGGATAACAACAGAAGTGAAAAAACAAGTGGAAAATGCTATAGAGAAAGTGACCTCTCAGGTACAAAAAGAAATGATGCTTAAAAACACAGCTAGTAGAGAAGACATGAAAAAAGGAATAGATGAGCTTAGAAAAAGATGAAAACTGAAAATACCCAACATAGAAGAGAAATGGAAACCAATGAAACAGATCCAAACAGAGATCCAGGAGATTAAAAATCACCATTGAAAGCATATGCAACAGACTGAATGAAGGAAAGGACAGAATTTCAGATATTGAAGACAAAATTGTAGCTAGTGATCGTGAAAAGAAAGGTATCTCAAATATAGCAAGAGAAAAAAATTAAAAAAATAGCAAGAGACCATGAGAAATCAATCCAACAGCTACAGGACGAAGCGAACAAGAATAATTAACACAAGATTCACTGGACTCAATGAGAAATCTGGAGACAGCACAGATTTTATAACAATCATAAATATATATGCACCTACAACAGGAGCACCTGACTGTATAAGACAGTGGTAGACATGGGAATTCAAGTGAGCAATAACATGGTTGTAATGGGAGACCTCAATACTCCATTGTCACAGGAGACAAATCAACTAGACTGAAAATCATCAAAGAAATATCAGAGCTGAACCAAACATGTGAACAATGGAGTTAATAGGAAGAAGCCACTCCCCAAGGCCACATGTCAGCAACCCAGAGAGACCCGGTAAGCCCAGCACTGGCCTGCAGAAAAAGCCAACCCCTGAGGCCCCGCAGTCATCAAGGGAGCATTGGTGAACTATCTCCCTGTGCCTCTCCATCACTTCAGGACCCTGGTTCGGAGAAAGCCAGGTGCCTGGTCGAATCCACTGCACTGAGAGATGGGCAGCCAACGTAGGAAGCACCCTGGATGCAGCGGTGGGCTGATTCAGCAGAACACAGGAAAATGTCAAGACGAAGGAGCAAAATACAATCTCAGACACCCAGCCCGCACAGAACAAGTTCAGGAAACACAGACATAGTGGGGTTAGAGGTCATACACCTCAAAATTCTGAAAAGATAACCATCAAAGTAAAGAAGCAACTTAATTCTTGTATTGTTTGGTTAATTTTATATGCCTATGTCTGATGGTCTGGACAGCTGTTTTGAAGATAACGAGACATATTATGGTAGCCATTGTTGATTTCCTATTATCTTGTTTGGAAGTCTGTATTGCTTTCATTGTTTTGTTTTGATTGGCTTTATTCTTTTTTGATTTTGTTTGATTTTATTCTCTTTAAAAATACATTATTTATTAAGTGAATTTCTTGTAGATTGCATATTGTTTGTTTTTTGGACCCATTCAGCCAGTTTATCTCTTCTAACTGGGCAATTTATTTTATTTCTGTTTTAAAGGGAGCAAAACAACAATGAAGTGAAATGAGACAGTGATAAGACAGTGGGAAATGCACAATAGTTACTATATTGCATATTGTTATCCTCTAAATAGTCACACTACCAGCTTTAGGTTTGAAGAGTCAATCAAACAATATAGTTCCTCCTAGTCAGTGCTTTTGGGGGATGGCTGCTTCACGGGATGGGGCAGAGGCATAGCTTCCTCCCTGGTTCTCCCTGGTCCGCACGCATGCCAGCTGGCTCAAGGGGATGGGGTGTAGCTTCCTTCTAACAGGGCAATTTAATCTATTTGTATTCAAAGTTATTGTTAGCTAGATATGGTGGTATGTGCCTGTAATTTTAGTACTGTGGGATACCTAGACAGGAAGGTTGCAATTTCAAGCCTAACTTGGGAAACTTAGTGACTCTGCAAGACCCTGCCTCAAAATAAAAAATGAAAAAGGATTGGGAATGTAGTTCAGTGTGAAGAGCCTAAATTCAACCTCCAGTACCATAAAACATCTAAAACAACAAAAATAAAAGAAAAATACAGAAAAGGTTATTGTTAACCCTTATTCCTTGTCACACATATTTCTTGACATTTTCTTTCTTTGTTTTTCAGTTTGCTTGGATATCCTTTTTGTTTCTTTCTTTTCTTTCTGTCTGTCTGTCTGTCTGTCTGTCTGTCTTTCTGTCTTTCTGTCTGTCTTTTTGTCTTTCTTTCTTTCTTTCTTTCTTCAGCACTGTTTAAAAAAAACAGTGCTGAAGATTGAATTTGGGGTCTTAGCACAGACCAGGTAAGTGCTCTACCACTAAGCTTCATCCCTTTCACCCCCCCCCCTTTTTTTTTTTGCTCATGTTTGTGGTTTGGTAGTTTTCTGTATTGATAGGTTTGATTCTCTTCTGTCTTATCTGTTCCACTGGTTTTTTTCTTTTTTTGCGCCAGGATTGAACCCACGATCTTGTGCTTGCCAGGCAAGGGCTTATAACGCTGAGCTAAATCCCCAGCCCTGTTTGTCTTTTTTTGAGATAGGGTCTCACTATGTAGTTCAGGCTGGATTTGCATTCATTACATAACCCACGCTGGCCTCAAATTCTTGGCAATCCTTTTTCCTCAGCCTCCTAAGTGATGGGATTACAAGAATGTATCACATGTCCAGCTGTTCCACTGTTGAGATTTGTACTTTTGCATGGTTTCATGATGACAGTTACCATATTTTTGCTTCTAGTGTAGGACTGACTACCTTAAACATTTCTTATAGGAATGGTCTCGTGTGATGCATTCCTACAGTTCTTTAGTCTTTTTTTTTGGTACTGGGGATCTAACTCATGACTGAGTGCTGCTTGCAAGGCAGGCACGTATACTGCTGAGCTAAATCCCCAGCTCCAGTATTTTAGTCTTAAGAAGTTTTATTTCTCTTTAATTTCTGAAAAATAGCTTTGCTGGGTATAGCATTTTTGGTTGGTAATTCTTTCAGCATTTTGAATAAATCATCTCATTTTCTTCTGGTGTGTTACTTTTTTTCTTTTTTCTTTTTGAGGTTTGTTGTTAATCTAGTTGGGATTCCCTTATATTCTGCCTTTTTTCTTATACTTTCGACAGTCTGATGAAAATATGACTCAAAGATAATCTATTTTGGGGGGTGGATTGAGTTTTTTAGGGGTCTGTTGTGTTTCTTGGACTAGGATGTCCATATCTTTTTCACAATTTGGAAAATTTTTATTAATTTTTTTTGAATTTCATTTTTATGCTGTTTTCCTTTTTCTTCTCCAAAGAAGATCGCGGAACATCCACAATGCAAGTGTTCTTGCCTTGTAAGTGTCTAGAGCTTGCTTCATTCTTTTCTCTTTTCCTTTTTCTTCTATTTTTTTTCTTTTCCACTGTCTCCCTGACTTTTTTTTATTTTGAAGAGAATAAAACCAAATGAGACAAAACAAAATAAAGTCAATCAAAACAAAAGGATCAAGATGGTACATGACTTAAAAACAAAATACAAGGAGATCAATAATGGCAACTATAATGCTTCTTGTTATCTTCAAAAGAATTGCCCATATCATCAGGCATAATAAAATTGAACAAAACAGTACAGAACAAAACCAACAAAAACAAAACATTGGAGACATTATAGGACTTCAGAAGAAGATAATAGTCAAACCAGAATGGGTATCGTAGCGTATCTTATTGTCATCAAAATAGTTGCCTATACTATCAGACCTGATGCCACAAAAACAGAATAGAATAAAATCAGTCAAAACTAAACAGTGAAGGCAATACAGGGCTTCAAATCAAGCTAATAGGAAATCAACAATGGTTACCATAATATATCCTGCTATCTTTGGAATAGCTGTCCATGCTATCAAATCTAAGAGAAGTAGACAAACTGAAACAGAATAAAACCAAACTAAACAGAACAATGACAACAATATGAGTTTCAAATCATGATATTAGATTAACAATGGCCACTGCCTTACCTTTTTAGACAATTCCTTCCCTTTCATTTTCACAGGATGTATTTTACGTTTTGGATCCCACTAACTGCTTTAGTTTTTATATTAGAGAGGCAATCCGCTATTCACCTAAGTGATTCTGAACCTTTTTACCCCTGAGCATGATCTCAAGTTGTATCCATTTGCATACAAGAGCCTCAAGGTTTTATTTTTTTATAGCTGAGTAGTTTTCCATTGTATAAAAGTGTAATGGCTTTCTAACCAATCTGCAGCTGATAGGCAAGCTACTCCCACTTTTTTCTGTTTCCTGTCACATAGAGCATTGTTTTCTTGTCTTTGACTTTCAGTCTATAAACCCCTTTTCAGGTTAAATGTATTTCTTATATGAAGCATATTGTTGGTCCCTATCTTCTGATCCACTCTGCCTGTGTTTTTTTATTGGTGTATTGAGGCCATCTATATTAGTAATTATGGCCAACCTTCTCTGCCTCATCTCTGCCATGCTATTTTTCTGCCTTTAGTTGTGTACTTTCCCCCTTCATTCCACTGTCTCCCCCATTCAGTGAGCCCCTTCTGCTCTGCTGCTGTTCCTGAGATCATGATCTTTTTTCTCTCTCTCTAGAATGTTCTTCAGTATTTTTTTGTAGGGTTAGTTTGGTGGTTATGTATTCCCCCAGTTCCTCTTTGTCATGGAAGCATCTTGTTTCTCCATTAATTTTTTTTTTTTGTACTGGGATTGAACTCATGACCTCAAGCTTTCCAGGCAGGCCTTAAGCCACTGAGCTAAATCCTCGGCCCTCTTCATTAATTTTGAAAGATAGTTTTGCAGGGTACATCAATCTGGGTTGGAGGTTATTTTCTTTCAGGACTTGAAATGCTTCACTCGAAGTTCTTCTTGATTTGATTTTGTTGAGAAGTCTGTTGTGATTCTGATGGGTTTTCCTTTATAGGTGATCTGTTTCTTTTCTCTGACAGCTTTTAATATTCTGTTCTTGTGTTGAGTTTCTGGGATCTTGATTATTATATGTCTGAGTATAGATCTATTTTGGTTACAGCTGGCTGGAGTTCTGTATGCCTCACTCTTCTGAATATCATTTCATTCACATTTTTTATTAAGTTATAAATCCTCTTTTCATTTTCCAGCCTTTGTATTGTTACTTCCTGGTTGTTATTTTTAAGAGATCTTTCCTTTCATGATCACAAGCTGCAAACCTGTCTTCAAGGTTTGATAGTTTATCTTTAGTTTCTTTCAAGTGGTTTTGCCAGCTTTCAATGAAGTTTTTAATTTCCTGGTAATTTCTTTGAATCTGTTTCACGTATTCTAAATCTTTTTTATATTCTTCATTGAAGGTTTTCCTCAATTTTCTATGCTCCTCTATTCTTCCATCTGTGTCTTCCTTAGAGGTGCTTAGCAATTCTTTTATTATGTTTCTCATTTCTTTTTTTACCTGCAATAGTATTTCTCTTCTAAGTTCTTTTATAGCCTCTTAAAGTTGTTTCTTTATTTCAGCTGCTGTTGCTTCAGAAACTTCAGGTGTGCAACTCCCGATCTCTTCTGTGTTTACATCTCCTGGACCAGTACTGCTTGGTTTGGAGGCCAGAGACTGCCTTTTGCTTCTTCCTCTTGTGATGTTCCTGGTTTCTTCCTGACAAGTGGGTAGTGGGGTCCCTGGCACTTCCTGTGTTGGTTATAATTTCTCTGAAGTGTGCTGGCTAGGAATATCTGATGGTGACCATTGGGTGCGCTGGTGTAGGGCTATTGGTGGCTGGTGGAGTGCAGGGGTGGTGTAGGCTGGTGCCTCCCTCTCGAGTTGGTTAATCACAGGGAGCCCTCACTACATTAGTATGTGCAGGGTGGGTGGAGCTGGTTGGGGATAGCTTTAGGGAAACCTTGGTGGTGACTGTTGGATTGTGCATGGGGGCTGGGGGATTAGTCCAAGCAATTTCCACCAGTCTGCTAGGAGCTAGGAGTTGCTTATCCTGCCCAACTCCAAAATGGCCCCTGGCCAATCGCCCACTGTTGCAGGAGGACTGATTCCCCCACACTCACTGCCAGCCAGTGCAGTTCTCTGGTCCGCTGCTCCCCTCTACCACCACATCTCCCCGGAGAGGCCTTTGGGTTTGCCAGCCACCAGCTTCACTGTGACCATGTGTCCCCAGGTTCCAGGTTCCAACAGTGCTTCCGCATGGTGGTTCTAGCTCCGGGTGAAAGTGCTACCAACTACTACCTTCTTCTGTTTAAGATTTTTTAAAAAAATTTTTCTATGGGCTTCAATTCTCACTCAAGGTTCTTCATGGATTGAGGGGACCCACTTTCTTCCTTTTTATCATCTCCAGAATGCTATATTCCAGCATCTGGACTGTTTCTCCCAAAGAGACTGTTTACTCTGCTGCTTACTATTCCAACATCTTCTCTCTTTTCTTCTCCCTGTCTTTTTGTTTTTTAACAAGCTGATGATCCTTTCAAAAGGTCTATCTTCTAGCTCAGGAATTCTTTCTTTTGCTTGATCAAGTCTGCTACTGAGGCACTCAACTGTCTTTTTTATTTCTTCTATTCTTTAACACTAAGATTTCTAATTGGTTCTTTTTTATGATCTCTGCTTGCTAAATTTCTCACTCAGATCATATACTTTTGCTGGATCATCCACTTGTATTCTCATATATCTCATTAAGTTTTTAAAAATTCATTCTTCTGAATTCTTTACTAGGCAATTTATTTCATATTCTTTGCTCCTAGAATTATTGACTTCTTTTAGAGACATCATGTTACCTTATTTTTCATTTCTGTTGTGTTCCTATGTTGGTATTTTTGTATCTGACAGTGAGGCAGGAAGTAGCCAAAGAAAAAGTTGGTGAAAGAAGAAAGAGCCTGCCTAGGAATCCACTTCTGGGTTAGATATGAGGCATAGGGTAACCAAGGAAATGGCAGGGGAAAGAATAGAGGACTTGCCTTGGAGCCTGCATTCAGCTCCAGAAAACAGGCTCCAAGGCAGATCCTTCTCCGTTAGACATTACCTGGGATCAGGATGCCCAGGTCTAAATTACAATGGGAAAAGGTAGCCAGACAATACATAGTAGGTCCCTGGGCATACACCTAATGGGCTTCTGCAACCTTGGCTGACACCAGTTCTAATTACCATGTCATCGATATGCAGATTGCATGTGGCATCCAAAACTCATAGAGGGAGATGCAAGGGTTCAAAGGGCCGTAAGAGCTCAAAAACATCACTACTCAATGGAGTAGCCAAGTCAAAACACTCATGGACAAGAGGCATACCTTAGATGAATCCCTAAATCCCATTTCAAATCCTAAGGTTTAAAACTTTCAACATTGAGTCCTCTTGAGGTATGAAATCTTCTCATTGGCCAATCCCACCCTGGAGAGTTTATCTCGTCTTTTGTCTTTCAAAGAAACCTTTGATTGTGCTGCTACTTTTGGGTGTCTTGTTCATATCTTTGTTTAGGACATCAAGAACCTGGACAAGACCCCTACCAGGTTACACTGGGGCAGTTGCATTTAACCAGTCTAACAGATGACTTTGTAGCAAAAGACTTTCTCCTGGCGACATGTCCCAGGATGTCAGTTGGCTTTGGTTTTAGGAGGCTGCTCTAGTGTAGTGTTCATTTAGCTTCTTCATCTGTAATGTTGGTGATGTCTCTTTAGAGCGTTTTTCTGGTTCTTCCGTTGGCCTTGTTTTAAGCACTTTTAATCTCCTTAGAAACCAGGCAAAAACAAGATCACCAGATAAACAATGACCACAATCCAATTTCAATAAAAACACCAGTATCAGCTAATATTTTCCATTGACTTGCCTGGGTAAGAGGCAATGCAGGGATGTAGATAACAGCATTAGACAGTGCTAAAATCTAAGCACCAGTGACTCTTCAGCCAGTTGCTTAACTGATTCGTGTTTCATTGTTTCATTTGTAAGATGGGGGTGATAATGTATACTCATTAGGAGGAGAGGATTAAGTCAGATAGTATGTATGGTATAGTCTATCTTTATTCTATCTTTTTTTGAAATAGCATCTCACAGGCAACCCACTTGGGAACCTTCTGTCTCTCTTTAGACAGAAGCTTTCTTTCTCTTAATAAATATATTCTACTCTTCACCTCCATTGTTCCTAAAATTCATTCTTTGGTTTTAGAGAACATGAGCTTGCAGACATAGTAGGTCAGGAGTTTCATTCCCTTATGTCATTTGGAGGTCTTCCACCAAGATCACTGGACAGAGGTGAGAGTTTGCTTTTTGTTTCATAGACTCTGGACTGGGACTTGTTTAAGTAATAAGTTTTTATGCTTTAAATTTTTCTTTGTCTTTGTTATTTGTTTATAACTATAGTTATGTCCCACCTTATGCCCATCTGCCTTGTGAGCTCCTAGTCTTCCCCCACCTTGGACCCATGGTTTTACTCTATAAAAGTCCCTGGAAAAGACAAAGTCCTTGGCAACCTGCTCAGGACCCCTTCTGTCTCTCTTCAGACAGAAGCTTTCTTTCTCTCAATAGATATATTCTACTCTTCAAAAAAAAGTAATAGTATCTCACTATGTAGTCTAGGCTGTCCTTGAACTCACTATGTAGCCTCGGATAGCCTTGAAATTGTGGCAATCCTCCTGCCTCAGCCTTCCAAGTACTGGGAATATAGGCATGTGCCACCATGCCTGTCTGTATGCTTACTGTAATTTCCACATAATAGCTAACATTTATTGAGTTCTTATAATGTGCTAAGCACATATGTTTATTCAATAAATTCCCACAATTACCCTTTAAAGCAGTTATTATTCTTTCCTATATTTTGTAGATGAGGAAACTAAGGCTAAGAGATTAAACAAAGTACCAAATTTGTATTTTATGTACCAACATCAGGCATTTAATAAATGTCTTTGCCAGATGTGACGGCACACGACTATAATCCCAGCACTCAAGGATGGTGAGGCAGGAAGGTTACCATGAGTTCAAGGCCAGCCTGAACTGCATAGTGAGTTCAAGGCCAGTTTGAACTACACAGCAAGACCTTGATTCAAAAACACCAAAATAAATAAATAAATGAATGCCTCTGAGCTGCAATGAAGTGACAAGTAGAATTTTGTGTGCCCTGTTTCTATCTGATGGGGAGATATAACAGCATAAAGAGACTACCTATTGAGGGACATGAGAATATTTTTACACTGTTGGTGGTATTCTGTAGTTTGAAGTCTCTGTAGTGTGATACCACAAGGCTTTGAAGAAGTATGAACTGAAATTGATAATAGCAATATTTAATTTCTATAATACAATGATAAAATAGATTGAGGAAAGTCATTTTTCAACTGGTATTTGCTGAAATAAGTTAATGCACTTGGTTGTTAGAATGGTCCCCTGTCCTTTATTCTCATGTTTAATTCTGCTTCCACTCCAGTCCAAGGAATTCCATGGGAGGTCTGGACTTGTACTTCACTTCAGAGTCAGAGGACCTGTTGAGAGCCCCTGGTAGTTCAGCACATATAGAAGTAGCCAGTATTCCACACTGGATTTTGAAATCTACTTAAAATCATTCCTGGAATAGTTTGATTCTGCTGGGATTTCCTGACCTGGAGTAGAAGAGGTTGAACTTTCTTGGATGTCTTAAGCTTACAATGGCATTTGGAGATAATCTGAGATCAGTTGTGCAATTTCAGAGCCAGGTAGGAATGTTCTGGCACATGACCACTTGCCTAGATACATTTTCCTATGTTTTGGTTTTATGGTTTCCTTATTTTTTATTTTTTTGAGACAGGGTCTCGCTATGTAGCCCAGGCTGGCCTCAAACTTGTGAGGATCCTTCTGCCTTGGCCTCCTGAGTGCTGGGATTACAGATGCACTGCCACGCTCAGCCTTTTTCCTATTTTTTGGACCAGAGCTTGTAGAATGTTAGTGAGAGACATCCTTGTAAATGCTTCTGAGAAGGCTGTTTTGTCTCTTTCCTTGCCACTTACCTTACTATGTCCATAATAGTCTTTCTGGGTAGGGCTGAAGTCTCTATAAGCTTTGATAGGATTTCAAATAATAGGATGCCTGGGCTGCCAGTTAAATTTGAACAGATTTCCTTTTCTGGAACTATGGAGGGGGACAAAAAAAATTTCAAAATGTCTTCTGAATAAAGTACTTATCCAAAAGTAATAAGGTGACAGTTTTTTTTACTATTTATAATAATAATAATAATAACAATAACAATAACAATAATATCAAGTCAGGGACTAAAGATATAGTAAAATATTAAAAATTTGTTTTGTTTGGTAGAAAGGTCATTTCAATTACAGGGCAAATGGAATAATCACTGAATACAAAAATAGTTGAATGTCTTCTAAGTAAATATATAACACTTTTAACACAAGCATGAATTATATGTTAAGGGCTATTGTCTTGTTCCTCTAGAAAAAGAAATTGTCAATAAACATATCCTTGGTTTATAAGATACCTATTATTGTAGTATTCAAAAATGCTGACATTTTTAATTGTAAAGACAGTTGGTAGTCTAGAAATGGATATGTTTTCAAAACTGCATATATTGTTTGAACTTTAGAATGTATTATCATAGAAAACATGATATGAATAGTGGTTAGATTTTCCAAGGCAGCAGTCTACTAAGCTTACAAACTGTGAAAGTACTAATAGTGATATTTCAAGTATTTTTCCATAGCATTTATAGCCTTGTGTGAGAACATCACTCTAACCTCAGGCAGACTGGCATTGAATTAGAGGCTTCATCAGTGTGAGGAAGGTATTTTTCTTTTTCTTTTTATTTCTTCCTTTTCTTTCTTTTTTTTGTTTTTTTGGTACTGGGGACTGAACTCACAGCCTCACGCTTGCCCAGCAGACACTGTGCTGCTGAGCTATATCTCCTACCCCTAGAAGATATTTTTCAAGAGCAATTAATTATCTATGCCCAGATCTGCATGAGAGAGATCATTTTTTTCCTTCTAAAGAAAAAAGCTAATTTTCTTTTGTAAAAAGGAAAGAAGGACATACACTTGGTAAAAAATTAAAACAGTATAAAAGGATACCACATTTTTGTATATCTATCACTTCTTAGAGTGTTCTCTTTGAGACTAAAGGGAAGCGTCCCCTGAAGGAGTCCTTTAGACAACACCACTACCTGCTTAATACACAGAAGTTAAAATTCTAAAACTGTATCAGTTTGCTTAACAGATACTGTTTTGGAGAAGCAGTTTAAAAGTAAATCATACATGGGCTGGGGGTTTAGCTCAGCAGCATAACAGCTGGCTTGGCAAGTGCAAGGTTGAGTTCAATCCTCAGTACCAAAAGAAATAAGTAAGTAAATAAAATCATGTCCTAGATTGCTCTTTCTCGATTTGTCTCCTGATTGGGACATCTAAGTGCATAATGCTTACTCTGCAGCGGGTCATAACTACCTAACTGCCGTCTGTGCTGTAAGGTTTACTCACCCACAGCCCTGAGGAAGCGGTTCTTATCTGTCAGCACCTTTAAGAAGTCTGAGAAGTTCACCTTTCCATCTCCTACAAAAGAAACCTAAGCTCAGAACAAGGATAAGATGTGCTTAAATTATTAGACTATATGTTCCGTATGAAAGTTAAAGTATCATGGACCATTTAATATTTAAAATCAGTGCATTTTAATTCATTCAGGTCTTCTTGGAGTGATATTAGCACCATTACACTAGTCTTCTGCAATGCACAGAAATAAGGGCAGGATGTAAACATTCAGCAGGGGATTCTCAGCTGTTGTAGTCCTAGGAATTGACCCCTTTCCAGAGATTTTCCATTTTTACACAGAATCCACCAACCTTTCTGCTCTGTGTCTACTCCTATTATTTCTCTTAGGATATCTTAACTAACTGATGACACTGAGTCACATGTGGAACTGATGCTGGCAGAATGGGCTCTGGCAGACGGTGAGAAGGGAGAGGAGACAATGTGCTGAACTCATAACAGCTTGGACTACTAATCACTAGATCAGTATATCCAGGAGAAACATAAATCTGTATGTTTAAAACATATCAACAGAAATTCTGTGGAATTTAAAATTCCATATAGGTGGGTTGTAATAATAGCAGCAAGATCTGTACTGATGATTCAAATAGGAACAAGGGTTTGAGTTTTCTTGCTAATATGTCATTTTTGAAATTGTCTTTGGATCTGTTATTTCAGGCTTTGTCCAAAATGGGCATCACATGGCAAGCGGAAGGCTGTGAGTTCGATTCCTGGTACCAAAATGGGCATCTTGGGGCCAGGCATACAGCTCAGCTGCCTAAGTGCTGCCTGGCAAGCACAAGGTCCTGAGGTTGAATCCCTGGTAACCCCCAATCCCCCAAAAGGGCATCATGACAGGTAACTTGAATTTGATATTAAGAGGACACAGTCACTCTTAGTTTTCACACTAGATTTTTCAAAGAATAGTGTATTTCATAGCATTAATTTGATTTCATAACTTATACACATACCTCACTGTTAAACATGCGTATGTAATAGTTAAACACACATATGTAGAAGTAGTTCTTAAAGTTAAACATGCTTATATAGTAGTAGTTCCCCTTATCCCCAGAGGATATACCCCAAGATGCCTAAAACTCAGATAGTTCTGAACCCCATGTATACTATCTTATTTCTTGTACATACATACATACATACATACTATAAAGTTTAATTTATAAGTTAGGCATGACAACAGATTAATAACTAATAAAAACAACAGTTATAGTAATATATTTTAATAAAAGTTAAGTGACTATAGTTTCTCTTGAGGGAATCAAGGCAAATATTAATATTCTTGCACTGCAGTTGATTGTGTGTAAGTGAAACCATGGAAACTGGAACAGATAGATAAGGTAGGGCTACTCTTTACTTTTATTTACTTTCTTTTTAACCAAAAGTTTATAGTGCAAGATAGGTTTACTTTTTCTGTTGATATAGTCACTGAGAAAAAATATATATATTTAGAAGAGTCTTTTTAAAACAATGAGAAAGTCAAAATACTTACGATCAAGATCAGCACATTTTAATTCATTATAGACATCATGCTTGGTTAGATTCATTCTTAACTTAGCTAATGTGCTCATCATTCCATTTAAATCAATGCAGCCAGTTTTATCCTTGTTGAAGAAGTTGTAGGCATCTTGGAAGGCTAGAGAAGTAGAATTAAAAATGAATATTTAAACAGGGTGTCACCACACCCTGCCTCAGGAGGCTGAGGCAGTAGGATTGCTGTGAGTTTGAGACCAGCCTGGGCTACAAAGTGAGCTCAAGGCAAGCCTGAACTATGTAGTGAGACTCTGTCTCAGAAAGACAAGGAAAAAAAGATGGATATTTAATAGAAATCTTTAATACAGGAAACTGTCCATCCTTGTGATTTGGACTGCAATAAACTAATTGGCAGAGCAGAAAACCAACTGTGGCAGGTGAAATAGCTTTCTAAAAAGTCCATACCCTCATCCCTGAAACCTATGACTATGTTATCTTACATGATAGAAGAAACTTTGCAGCTGTCTTTAAGATGCAGAAGCCTCAGTTGCTGGAGGGGTCCCAATCCATTTTTATGACTGCTTGTAGATGTAGAAGCAAGATAGTTACGGCACAAGTCAGAGAAGTTCAGAGCACGAGAAAAACTCGACCCACCATTGTTGGTATGAAGGTGATAAGGCAATGTGATGTGGAGTCCTGGCAGCTCAAAGGGGTTAGAGAGGCTCCTGACTGGCAGGCAGGAAAGAAACTAGAGATCTCAGTCATATAACTGCAAGGAGCTGAATTGAGCAGAAATCAGAATGAGATTGCAAGCAGATTCTCTATAATCTCCAAATAAGAGCCCAGGGAGGCCAGCATCTAAATTTCACCCCAGTAAGACTCGAAGAAGAGAAGCCAGCCAAGCCTGCCTGTACTTCTGAGCGCAGGATTTAAGATAATGGATTTATACTATTTTTGCTGTTAAAATTATGACAGTTTTTAATGATAATAATAGAAAGCTGGTACACTAAGTTTGAACCAAATTTAATATTTGGTTCAAATATACAGAGATAATATGTATCTTTTATACAGATCTAATATTTTTAGAAGAAATATTCAAAGAACTAACTGAAGTTGGGGGTGGTGGCACATACCTGTAATCCCAGCTACTGGGAAGCTGAGGCAAGAAGATCTCCAATTTGAGGCTGACCTGGGCGACTTAGTGAGACTGTTTCAAAATCAAAAGGGCTGGAGATATAGCTCTGAGAATTGTTACTGAGAAAATTTAGCCTCATGTCCCTGAAACACCCCAGACTCTTGCTAAGCTAAAGAAACATCCTAAGTAGACAGAAACCAAAATGTCTGAATAAGATAGTCCCCAGAGGGACACTGGGACCTGGGCAAACTAGTATTATTTGTGGAAATTGCTTTTCTGCTAGTATGCTAAAGTAACTATTTCTTGAAATGCTGGTTATAAAATAGGACAAAGCAAGATAATGATGCCACTGTTATGTAGTTTAATCTGTGAAACTGCCTCCCTGCCAACAGCTGGATGAGTATAAATCTGATCTTGACAGTCTTTCATGTTTTCCAAACCAGCTTTCTTAGCACTAAAGGTGATTTTTACAATTTTTATTTTACTTAATTTTAATTTCTGAAACAGAGTCTCACTTTGTAGTCCAGACTGACTTTGAATGCCTGTGGAGTTTAGGCTTTGAAGTCACAGACCTCCTGCCTCCCCTCCTGGTTTGGGACAACAGGCGTGTGCCACCACACTCTGCAACCTTTTTTTTTCCGATACTGGGAATCAAACTCTGGACCTTGCACCTGCCAGGCAGTTGCTGTTCCACTGAGCCGTATCCCCAGCCCTACCCAGAAGTTTTTAAAGAATTTTTCCTCCAGTACTGAGGATTGAATCTAGAGACTCATACATACATATGAGCTACGTCTATAGCCCCCTCTCTTAAATGAAAGAGTGGTACAGACATCTCTTGAAATCCTATATCTGTACTAAAGATCTGTACTAAAGAATCCTACATCTGTACTAAAGAGAGGACCATGTGCGTTATGGGGCTTTAACTGGTAGGATGATTCTCATTACCTTCCATTTGTGATGGGCTCAACTTTTCTTTGTGGTGTAAATGGCATTGAAAGGATCTTGGTAAATCTTTATCCCTGAGAAGAAACATAAGAGATTCAGATTTAACACATACGGAACTGAAAAGAGCAAGCATTAGTTTTTGCCGACAGGAATGAATGTGAGCATCATAATATAAGCAGAGTCTCATTTCCTAGAGGACCTGTTTCTGTCACCTGCCATTAGGCACAGGACGGACAGTGAGAACATATTGGCTCCCCAGGTCGATACCTCTGCCCTATGCTTGCCGAACATCCTTGCTTCCCTTATAAAGCTTTGATTTCCCCCATTTTATCAAACAAGAAACTGAGGGTCAGAGCAATGAGATAACTTATTCCAGGTCATGTAGATAAGTCAAATTTGTTTGAGTCTAAGGTTCATGGATATGTCTTAAATTCTGTTCTTAGAAATGTAAGTTTTTTTTCCACTGAGATTTCATCTCACACTGGGAAAAATGGTTATTATCAAGAAGTCAACCAATAACAAATACTGGAGAGGCTGTGAGGACAAAGAAACCCTCCTCCATTGTTGGTGGGAGTGCAGGCTGGTACAACCACTGTGGAAATCAGTATGGAGATTCCTCAAAACACCAGGATTAGAGGTCACATTTGACTCAGCTATTCCCCTGGATATCTTCCCAGAAGAATTCGAAACAGTGTACCACGATGATATACGTGTACCAATGTTTATAGCTTTACAATTTTTAACAGCTAAATCTTGGAAACAACCCAAATGCCCACCAGCTTAGAAATACATAAAAAAGATGTGGTATTTTTATACTATGGTATTTTTATACTATTTTTATACTACTACTTAGCCATAAAGGAGGACAACTTGAGACTTTTATAGGTAAATGAATGCAACTCGAGATCATACTCATAAGTCAAATAAACCATACACACATGTGTAAATATCATATTGTCTCTATAGTATGAGAAACTTAAAGAGTAAATAAGATCCAAAATGTACAGTAGATATTGTAAAATGGGAAGAAACTTCAAAAGGAAAGAGAAGCTGGGATGGGGGGGACAGAAAAAAGAAGGAAGGGAAAAGCAAAAATATATATATAAAAATAGGATAGTTACATTGCTAATTTCTCTTAGTTCATTTAAAAGAAAGTTTTGTGCTAATATTGTTTGGACAATTAAATATTGATATTTTGTAATCTGAGTAACTAATTTAAAGATAACAGTACACAATGTATTAACCATTGTTACCATCCTCTTATCTTGTTTTGAAATTTTATTTTTATTATCTTTAAAAGAAACAAAAAAGAAATACAAGTTGCTTCAAAATTTTAGTACAAATAATGTTGTGATGTATAACCTTATAGAGAAACTTTTGTATCTATGATTTAACAATTTCAATTGCCAAATTTTATTTTCTAAAATTAATTTATTTTTTTAATTTTAAAGAGGATAAAACTGAATGAAACAAAACAGAACAAAGTCAGTCAGAAAAGTGCAATGAAACTGATACAAGACTTCAAAATAGGAAAAATTTTATTTTTACCACATATGTGAAAGAGAAAGAGACAGAGAACACTTCTGAAAAGTTTGGAACTTTGGCTGCCCTTTCATTTCCCTAGGAAAGTAAAATCTGGAAAAAGTGGGAAAATACTAATGCTTAGAGGACACTGTATAGATCTACAATGACTTAGGAACATAGGAATATATTATGCAAAACTAGGTTTGCCTATAATATGGTGGGAAGCATTAATGAAATATAAATTAATTAAAACCATACTTTTATGAATTTATTTTATTTAAAATGCATTTAGTTTTGAAACTAATAGAAATAAAAGTCTAAAAAATGTGGAATCTCTTTAGTTTTTATGCTTTTATAAAAAGCTTGTGGATAAAGATAAACTAAAAGAAATAAACATTGCAGTTAAACAACAAAATTATTAGGATTTTTAATTTAGTATTCTGTAGGATATTATATTCAACTCATTTTCAAACAGGGACTGGGCGAGAAGGAAATGATAAGCTAGCTAATTAGTGATCGATCGATCTATCTATCTATCTATCATCTATCTCTTTGCAGCGCTGGGGAAGGAATCCTGCCCTCACCAGTGCTGGACGAGCATTCTGTTAGTGAGCCACATCCCCAGCCCAGCTGTGATAAGCTTTTAAAATGTATGATTCTAAACTTTTTGACATGGAATTTCATTTAACTTGCTTTATTTCCTTAGCTTTTATTAACACTGATTTCTTCTGGTGTTTGTTCTTTATCACCTATTTGAATTTCTGAAGACAGGTTATTTTGTATTTGTGAATATAAACAAATTTCTTTAGTGTGATGTAAAAAATGCAGCAGATACAGAAATATGTTCTCAAGAAGCAAGAGCAAAGTATAAGTTTTGACCTTGCATGTATTCTATGCAGTATAAGATCTTCATTAGTTGCGTTGTGAAGAATACTTAACACAAGCTGGGGATTTAGCTCAGTGGCGAAAAGTGCCTGCCTAGCAAGTGCAAGGTCATGAGTTTGATCCCTGGTACCAAAAAACAAGCAAACAAACACCCCCCCCCCAAAAAAAACCCTATGTTGGGGTTTAGTTCAGTGGTCTAAGTACCTGCTTGGCAAACGTGAGGTCGTGAGTTCGATCCCTAGTACCAAAACAAAACAAAACTTGACATAATTTCAAACCCTATCTTAGACCAAACACTGGAGAAAGCCTTTCTATTTTATACAAGTTTCAAACGGACATAGTCGAGATTCGGGCTTGGCAAAGCTGGCTGGGCAAATAGCTGTAACCTGTTAATTGCAAGATCCAGGAACACATGTGCAGAGCAGTTCCCGAAGTCCTCCTTGTGGACTTCTGAGTCTCACCTCAAGCAGGTTTTCAATAGGGAGGCCTAGACCTGAGGTCATCCTGAGGTGTGGGATCCCAGCATCATCTCTCAGGACTCATATGTAGGAGCTCTTGTGGGTTTCCTGGAGATTTGGATAGTATAAAAAGACACAGATGCCAAGAACAGCTTGCTGTTTCGGCGTTCTTCACAATAGCCTGCTCTGCTTTCTCCGCTTTTATCTTGCTTTTTCCTCTTTAACTTGGGCCCAGTCTGCTCTGCAGAACCAGTTTCTCTCTCATTCTTCAGTTTTATTTTTTCGAATAAACTTTGCCACTGATTTTTTTTTTTTTGCTTGTTTTGTTCAATCCTTTGTTTGAGATGAAAACCTGGACTCTAACTCCAGAAGGAGAGGCGAGCAACTCAGAAATGGCTGTAAAACCTTTGATGTAGAATGACCCAAGTCCAGCCTTTCATTTAGTGTGTGAATTTCCTCTATATGTGGCATTATTTAGTCTTTGCTTGACTACTTTCAGTGACAAGGAACTCGCTGCTTTAAAAGACATCTTGGGCCAGCTTGTGGAGGACCCCTTAGAAGACTCTCTTTGAACAAAGAGCAATTGCCTCCACTTTGGGTAAACCTGACCCGGTCTCCATGTGCTGATATGTGCAAAGCTGGCTAAGCCACTTCCTTTTCCCTTCAAGTGGCTCTAAGCAACGTAAATAGGGTTGCCTGAGGTGTCGGATGCTTAATCTTTGAAGCTACAGGTGACAGTTGCTGTTTTTCTGCCCAGAAGAGGTTCACTTCCAAAACATGGTTGAGCCAGGAGGGATGAAGAGCCATTGCTCTAGGGCTGTCAACTGGGTTCTGAGCCTCAAGGTAAGAGGCTGTGACTTCCCAGGACAGAGAAGTTTGCACATCAGAGTTGAGGCACCATGCCCTAAACATCAAATGCTGCCTCAACTGTGTTATGCAGATCAGTCTTTCTGCACATCCTTCTCTCTGCATATTGCAGATGTGCTTTCCGGCCTAGCCAAGCTCACAACATTCACAGCCACTCATCCCCAAGCGCTTTCCTTCTTCACAAATTAATACAATCAGGGTCAGGCCCTGAGTCAGGCAGGGTCTTTGTTCCAATGAACCTTCATCCTTGCCGGACTTAGGACCTTTTGGCTCCTCATAATTATAGATATGTGTTAGTGTCTTTATTCTCACTGGAAGTGGTAGATTAGAATTAACTCAGTAGAGTTCCAATAACTTGTTCGTGGGATTATAAATACAAACTTTCAAGACTGCAATGAGGACAGGAAAGGGCTCTCTACACCAGCTGTGGTGGAACACATTTGTAATCTTAGCTACTTTGGAAACTGAGGCAGGAGGATCAGGAGTTTGAGGCCAACTTGGGCTACATAGTGAATTCAAGGCCAGCCTGAGACACATAACAAGAACACATCTTAAAACCAAACCAAACCAAACTAATCCAAGCCAAATGAGACCAACCCAACCCAACCCAACCCAACCCAACCCAACCCAACCCAAAAGGCAGCTTTTTATGTGGATAAGGGAACAGTAATATTAAGGATTTGGCTGCTACAAGATTATTTTACCTATTATTCTCTAAACAGTGTCAGAAAGGTATTTGTTTACCACTGGTGAACCCAAGAATAACAGCGAAAATGCCCTCAAGGTGGTAAGGAAAATGAACAATTGTGAGAAAAGTGAGAAGTTTTTTTCTTATAATGTTTTTGTCCCCTAAAATCTAATAATAAAATATACCTTGTGCTCTCTCAGTTATTACTAGCTGGCTGGTTTTTTTTTTTTTTTGCTGTTGTTGTTGTTTTAGTTTATATGTAGCTGTTTGAGGAGAAGTTATTGCTAATGATACAAGTGAACCTCCCTTCCCAATTTTAGCCTAAAGCTTTAGACTTTAGCTTTAGGCTAAAATTGGGGAGTTATGGCTAATTTATTAGATTCTTTTACATTTTTAATATATTTTTGTATTTTTATTATAGACCCTTTTTCTACATTTTTGACTCGCTTAGGGGTTAGGTCTGCCTTAAGACCTTCCAAATTGGGCAGGAGATTTAGCTCAGTGGCTTAAGTGCCTGCCTGGCAAGCTCGAGGTCATGAGTTCAATCCCCGGTACCAAAAAAACAACAACAACAACAAAAAAAAACCAAAAACAAAAAAAACAAAACCTTCCAAATTTATTCTCCTTTAAACTGGCACTCAAAATACCTTAAGGTATAAGTGGCAACTCCTGGAGCATTCTAGGGTATTTCGTGTCCTAACAAAAATTAGCATTTAATTTGGTAGAACAGGAAGGAAAACCTCCAGTCAAAAAGGATGTTTACCATCTTCTTTTCATAAAAATATTTCCCAGTTTAAATGTTTTGCTTTATAACTAAACCCACCACAGAACAGATATTTGAAGAGCGTTCTCACTTGTGTTATAGCCTTTACGAGTATTTAATATATCCACTACATTAATAATTATAATATATTTATATTTTTACCACCTACCTCTTGCTATGGAAGACAGGTGCTTTTAGAGGATTCAGCTTAAGCTTTGATTTAAGTTCTGAAACTGCCATGTGGCCAGTGACTGGGTCTGGAATTCAGAAGATGCAATTAAGGATCAATTCACAGATTAATTTCTTTATACTCTTGCAACTTTCCCAACCTGAGACCTGGAGTTTGGAAAGTCTAGGGCCTCAAGGGATGGACCTATATGCAAATTAAAGTTAGAGTTATGTGCAAAGTTGGAAAGCCATGTGGGAAATTTTCCTTAGACCTGAAAGCAAAATTTCTTGTTACCAATCCCCTTTTCAAACACTGACCCTATATAAAATAAATGCTAAGTGTAATAAGCCAGACACAAAAAGACTGTATGTTCTCACTTATACCTATGTGGGATCTAAAGTAGTTAAACTCAGGGCTGGGGATTTAGCTCAGCAGTGTAAGCGCCTGCCTGGCAAGTGCAAGGTCGTGAGTTCGATCCTCAGGACCAAAAATAAAAATAAAAATAAAATAGTTAAACTCAGAGTAAGTAGAGGGGTTGAAGGAGGGAGGTATGAGAGTACACAGTCCCAGTTATGCAAGATGAATAAATTCTAAAGATCTAGTGCATAGCACAGTGACTATAGATGATAGCATTGTACTGTATCCTTGAAATCTGCTAAGAGAACACATCCTAAATATTATCACTCCCTTCCAGTAGTAATTATGGAAAATGATGGATATATTAATTAGCTTGATTGTATGATTATTTTGCAATGTATACATATATAAAACCATCATGTGTATTTTAAATCATAAAAAAGTGCCAAGTGAAAGACAGCATCCTAGAAATATATAGAAAAAGTTATTTAAAGGAAAATTTATTTACGAACCACAACATATTCTATCATAATTGATGAATGAAATAGCATTTTAAATATTTGCTTACTTGTTTCTGTCTTAGGCACCTGTCTATCAGGATGTAGGTTTTCTCAGGGTTTCCTCCTGGGATGTGTATCCATGTCCTGACACTCTTCTGGTCTCATGATCTTTCTTAAGAGTAGGAGTAGGTGTGGAATACAATGCTGTTGGCTACAGTATACCTTGAATTGACTCCTTCACTACAACCATTGCTCTAGGTCTCCCTTTACCACTTTGCATAGTTTGAGAGATAGGACCTATGGACCATGGGTTAGGTGGTAGGGCTTCCACCTTTGTTCATTTTATAGCTCCAGTTATTTTTTTTAAAAGTGGAGTGAACCAGGAATATGATGCATGTCTATAATACCAGCAATTGGGAGGCTGAGGCAGGAAGATTGTGAATTTGAGGCCAGCCTGGGCTACATAACAAAATTCTGACTCAAAACAAAAGTAGTGTGTTAGGCGGTTCACCAACAAGAAAAGTGGACCATTAACAGGAATATTGGACAATAAACACTTGAGCAATGAAGAAAAGTTTCTCAATGTTTGATCAGAATTCATTTTTCTCAAGTCCTTACTTCAGAACCAAGAGAAGCTGTTTTTAAACAACTTAATTGTAGATGTTTAGAATTTAGGAACCTACCACAGAGCTGGGAACTCCGGAGATGTTCAACAAGTTAGGTACTTGAAAGGTGCTTTGAAATCATCCTTATGGTTGAAAATAATCATTAGTTAAAAAAAATAACTCCAATCTCTCAAAGAGATGAGAGATTATTTTCTTTTTAAAAAAGGACTCAGCTTTGACTTGTAAAACTCTTGATATTTACCTACATTTAAGTTGTGCTCCTTACCACCTTGGGCTTTCAGTCAGACCAAGAGCCCAACAAAGGGTTTGTTCCATCATGCAGCTGTGACCTCATTCATTGCTCTGGCTCAGGCCCAAGAAGAGAAGGACCCACAAACTCCTTCCAGGGTCGGAGGAAGTCCCCGGTCCCACAGACAAACCAACCAACCAACAAACAAACCAAAAACAAACAAGAGAAACTCCAAGCCATATCATTAAGTCTATAAAGAAGGGCAAAAAAGTCTCTTATAAGCTTATAAACTTTAATATTAGTAAGAAAAGTGACTTTAGAAAGTAATTAAAAGCTGGGTGTGGTGGCACATGCTTGTAATCTCAGCACTTGGAAGGCTGAGGCAGAAGGATTGCTGCAAGTTTGAGTCCAGCCTGGGTTACGTAGTGAATTTAAGGCCAGCTTGGATTACATAGTGAGAACCTGTCTCATAAAACAAAAACAAAAAGTTGCTTGTGTTAAGCAGATACTATAACATTCACGCACTGTGAATTCTCTAGCACAGGAGTCATGTTCATTAGGGTTTTGATTTTAGTTTCCCTAAGGACTAATGATACTGAACACCTTTCGATGTGATAATGGTCATTTTTATATCTTCTATGAGGACATGTCTATTCATATCCTTTCTCCACTGAAAAATTTAGGTTACAGAGATCTCCCCTTACCTTTAGGAACTGTGTTCCAAGACCTGCAGCAAATGCTGGATACCACAGATAATACCACACTCTATATATACTATGTTTTTTCCATACATATGTACGTATGATAAAGTTTAATTTATAAATTAGGTATAGTAAGAGGTTAACAACAATAATATTTTTTTTCATTATTAAGTTGTTATGGCTAATCACAGGCATTGACACCCAGTGTTTAACCAGGAATGTACTGGGGCCTCCGAAAGTGCTTTTAGATTTACTTAGTGGCAGCACTTCTAAAGTTTTCCTGCCTCTGCTCTGGGAACTTGTTCATTATGAGCATCATTTGACTTTATCCAGGTCTTCTCAAATTTCATACATTAAGAACACAAGGAAAGAAAAAGGACATATTTAATTTACAGATTAATTCAACAAATATTTACTAAGGATTTACTATGTTAAGGGCTACCAAAATTTAAGATGGGGATAATGACAGTTCCTATTAAATGGAGTTGGTGGGAAGTAAAAAAAAATTTGATTTTGTTTTGTGGTTTTCTTTTTTTTTGTACTGGGGATCGAACTCATGATCTCATGTTTACCAGGCAAGCAATTGAGCCACTGAGCTAAATCCCCAGCCCTGTTTTGTGTTTTTTAAAAGAGATGAAATCTCACTATGTTTCCCAGGCTGGTCTCGAACTCCTGGGTTCAAGTCATTCTGCCTCAGTCTTCCAAGTGGCTACTGTATCCAGCAAGAAGTAAAAATTTTAAATTATTCTTTATCTTTAGGTGGAGTAAAAGACATATTACATAAAATTTACCATAGTAATTATTTTTAAGTATTGATAAGTATATTTACTTTGTTGCACCACCAACCTGCAGAACATTTTCATCTTGCAAAGTGGAAACTCTATACTCATTAAGTAACATCTCAGCATTTCCTTTTCCTTCCAGTCCCTGATAACCATCATAGTTTCTGTTTCTATGCATTTGGCTGTTACAGATATCTTACATAAGAGAAATAGAGTATCTGACTTTTTGTAATTGGTTTATTTCACTGTGCATTAATGTCCTTGAGGTTCATCCATTTTGTAGCGTGGATCACAGTTTTCTTCCAGTTGAAGGGCTGAATAAAATGCCATTGAATGAATATTATCCATTCATCTATCAGTGGACAAGATTATGAACGGTGCTGCTGTGAACACATAGATATATAACTGTGTCCTCATTGATTCACTTTTGAAAGCTTATACAAAATGTCAGCCGGGCGTGGTGGTGCACACCTGTAATTCCAGCACTTAGGAGGCTGAGGAAGGAGGATCACTGTGAGTTTGAGACCAGCCTGGGGTAAGTTCAAGGCCAGCCTGAATTGCAAAGTGAGACCCTGCTTCAAAAAGACAAACAAACAAACAAA